>MCJB01050685.1:7999-256801 GCA_002018475.1 Nicotiana obtusifolia | reverse complement strand
ATTCCCAAACCTCAGATCTATCCCTACGTTGAACCGGGGCTCTAGAGGGAGGTACGGGAGGAGGCAAGTCGGACTGAACTTCAGGTGGACTAGCCTCAAATTCACGTTGTTCTTCTAAATTAACCCCAGTTTCATAATTAAATTCCGCTTCTACATTTTGTGAATCAAGAGGATTAAAGGAGCTAAAATCATGATAATATTGATGTTCCTCTACGTGTTGATTAGAAGTAGAACTACCAATAATTCCTTTACCCTTATTTCCGGAACGACCACGTGCCCTCCCCACACTACTAGTTCCAATTGAACCTCTTTGAGACATAACTATAATTTATAGCAATAAGCAAATAAAATAACCAACCAATAAAATAAATATATCACAAAAATATAATTAAAGAGTAGAGATAGGAACGACCAACCAATATAGCCGTATAATTGAGATGAAGTTGAAACTTGAAGCTTCAATTGATAGCAAGTTAGCAACTCCAAGTAAAACTTGATAAATAATAACCAAAATTGTGGAATTTAGATTTACACAAGTAGCCAATGTAACAAAATAACAATATTGTAGATGATTTTGAGAGAATTAGAGAGAGTTTGATGATTTTTGTGAATAATATGATGAAATAATGGGGTATTTATAAGAAAAAATAGTTAGGGGGAGTTATGGGGTGGTTATGGGCTGCAAATAGCCGTTTTTGGCCGTTGCCCAACGGCTATTTCATCAATAGAGCCGTTGGCCAACGGCTATAAATTAAAGGAGGAGGCTGCTGCTGCGAACCGGTCCGGCCGGTTCCGGCCCAAATTTAATCCGGTTCGTCCGGTCTTAACGTGTAGAACCGTGTCGCTACCGGACCCTATGCTCCCCCCACGTATTTGGTCTGGTTCTAACTGGTCCGGTCTGGTTAGAACCGGACCAATAGCCACCCTTACTTTAGTAGTACCAAGATGAAGAATGTGCTGTCAACTGCAGCTGTTATAATCCAAACTTTATCCAATGTTTTGTATTAATGGGACCACTTACATGAACATGATTTATCTGACTGTTTTTATCTTTCTCATTCTCATAGAAGCAAGCTAAAAAATGTAATTGAACAACTTTGTTGGACAAATGAAGTTGAGCAAATGAATGGCATATTACGTTATAATATTTAGTCAGCGGATGGTATTGCTTCGTCTTTTTATTTTTCAGGCTAAATCTTACTAAACAAGTATGAAATTATCTTTCTTAGTCGCGGACCTATTTTGTGCAGTGGTGTTAGGCATATGGCCGCGCTAGGCCCGTGCACGGGCTATCTAGTCTTGATTATAGGAAGAAGAATACGAGCTAAATATAGGGGAGAAAAGATCCCAAAATAAATAATTAGGCAAAAATGAGAATTTTGATTCACTTCAAGCACAGGGTAGTATGCCAGTAGGAATGTAAGATTCTTTAAACTGTATTATGATTAATTGTTATTCGAAAATTTTTAGCGTGTTTTCTTTTTTCCATTTAATCATCACCCATTGGTTTAATTAATTCGGATTTATATTTGAAGGATCACTGAGAATAAAACTGTCACGATCTTAAAATTCACCTAGCCATGACGGTATATAATGAAAGTCAAGTGAAAGATCATTAACAACAAGAATGAAATTATTTTATACAACATCCTAAGGATTGGTAGTGCAAGCCATGATTTAAATTTATGAAACTGATATGAAGAATAAGTACAATATCTCATGAACAAAAGGTAGCGGGAATTTGGAACGCAGGTACGTCTTTAATGCAAGATTTCATTTTCCATAACTACGCAGTTCTCAGATCTGCACGCAAGGTGCAGAAGTGTAGTATGAGCACAACTGGTCCCGTGTACTCAGTAAGTATCTTGACTAACCTCGGTGAAGTAGTGATGAGGTTTTAATTCAAAAGATATGAATAACCACGTTATAAATGAAACAAGAATACAAATGACAGAGGGCCCTAGAATATCATCACTTCTCAGTCTCACAACACAATACAATAACATAAATCAACAAACAAGAATAATCATAGTACATCTTCTCCGTTACGGTGTGCAACCGAATCCCATACGTAATATCAATACCGTTGCAACGTGTAATATGATCCCATATCTCATGTCAATATTATTGTGCTGTGCAATTTGATATAACATGTTATATCAACACCGTTGCGGCGTACAATTCGATCCCATATATAATATCAATATTGTTGCGACATGCAACCCGGTCACAAATCTCATATCAATACCGTTGCAACGTGCAACCCGATCCATATATAATATATAATAAGTTCATGCGAAACTACTCTACAACAACCAAGCACGAAAAATCGGCAACGTAACACCAAGAAAAACTAATACGCGGAATTCAACTAGGAATACGAACTCAAACAAAGTAAGATGAGCAATGCAGCACCCCAGAGCTAGTCTCCCACATAGAAAGATAAGGCCCCCACAAAGCATAAACACACAACCGATCTACCAATCAACCAATCCGGCTAAGCAGAGAAGTGTAGAAAATGAAACGAGCAAAGATGTGCGACAAGTAAGAATAGGTATCAAGTAAAGGTGCATAATAAGTAAAATCATATAACAAGTGAAGGCATGTAGCAAGTAAAGACATATAGTAAGTGAAGGCATGTACTAAGCGAAAATATGTAGTAAGTGAAGGTATGTAATATCTCAAGGCATCTAATAAGTAAATCACGTAACAAATAGAGGCGTGTAACATCTACGGGCTAATAATAAGTAAAGGCATGAACTCAAAGAGAACATGTAGCAGAAATAAATCAAGTAAAAGCATAGGAGTAACAATAACACACAAGGTAGAAACCTAGATATAGCAGTAATAGGCCAAATAGGAGACACAGAGATAGCTACATAAAGAACAAAAACGTGAAAGTAACATACAAATACAGCGAACATTAATAGAAACCAAAGAAGAGGGCATATAAGTGTTTAACGAACGAGTAATCATAACAAAAATTCAATTTCCATTCTTCTCACACGATAACAACCAATCAGCCAACCTTATTTCAAGCCGCACGGTAATGCTCACCGTGCCAATATCGTATCAACGGCACCAAAATACCCATGGGTCAAACATTACCCTAAGTGTCACGTCCCAAAATACCCTTAAACATGACTGGCACCCAACACACACCACCCGCCAAGCGAACCTAATTTTCATACCTTAACCATTAATTCAAAGCATTTAATAAGTTAAATAAATATTCAACAATATATAAATTCCCAAACTACTATGAACAAGAAGTAGCTAGAATCTGGAACGCGAGTACGTCTTCAATGTAAGGCTTCATCTTCCACAGCTAGCAGCTCCCAGATTTGCGCGCAAGGTGCAGAAATGTAGTATGAGTACAACCGATCCCATGTATTCAGTAAATATCTTGACTAACCTCGGTGAAATAGAGATGAGGTTTTAATTCAAAAAATATGAATAACCACGTAATAAATGAAATAAGAATATAAATGACAGAGGGTCCCAAAATATCATCACGGTCTCACAACACAATATAATAATAGAAATCAACAAACAAGAATAACCATAATACATCTTCTCTATTTACGGTGTGCAACCCGATTCCATATATAATGTCAATACTGTTGCGGCATGTAATCTGATCCCATATCTCATATCAATATCATTGAGGCGTTCAATCTAGTTCAACATATAATATCAATACCGTTGCGGCCCGCAACCCGATCCCATTTATAATATCAATATTGTTGCGGCATGCAACCCGATCACATATCTCATATCAATACCGTTACGGCGTGCAACCCGATATATATAATATATAATAACTTCATGTGGAACTACTCTACAACAACCCAAGCACGAAAAATTCACAACGTAACACCCAAAAAAACTAAAACGTGGAATTCAACTAGGAATACGAACTCAAACAAAGTAAGATGAGCAATACAGCAACATAGAAAGACAAGGCACCCACAAAGCATAAACACACAACCAATCTAGAAGTCAACCAATCCGGCTAAGCAGAGAAGTGCAGGAAATGAAACGAGCAAAGATGTACAACAAGTAAGAACAGATATCAAGTGGAGGTGCATAATAAGTAAAATCATATAACAAGTGAAGGCATATCGCTAGTAAAGACATATAGTAAGTGAAGGCATGTAACATGTCAAGGCATCTAATAAGTAAATCACGTAACAAATAGAGGCATGTAACAAGTAGGGCTAAATAAGTAAAGGCAAGAACTCAAAGAGGACATGTAATAGAAGTAAATCAAGTAAAACCATAGGAGTAACAATAACACACAAGGTAGAAATCTAGATATAGCAGTAACAGGCCAAATATGAAACACAGAGATAACTACATAAGGAACACAAGCGTGAAAGTAACATACAAAAACTGCGAACATTAATAGTAACCAAAGAAGAGGGCATATAAGTATTTAACGAACGAGTAATCATAACAAAAATTCGATTCTCATTCTTCTCACACGGTAACAACCAAAATGCCAACCTTATTTCAAGTCGCATGGCAATGCTCACCGTACCAATATCGTATCAACGACACAAAAATACCCATAGGGTCAAACATTGCCCTAAGTGTCACCTCCTAAAATACCCTTAGACGTGATTGGCACCCAACACACATCACCCGCCAAGCTAACCTAATTTGCACATCTTAACCATTAATTCAAAGCATATAATAAGTTAAATAAATATCCAACAATCTACAAATTTCCAAACTACCATGAACAAGAGGTAATTGGAATCTGCAACGCGGGTATGTCTTCAATGCAAGGCTTCATCTTCCACAGCTACGCAGCTCCCAGATCTGCACGCAAGTTGCAGAAGTGTAGTATGAATTCAACGGGTTCCATGTACTCAGTAAATATGTTGACTAACCTCGGTGATGAAGTGATGAGGTTTTAATTCAAAAAATATGAATAACCACGTAATAAATGAAACAAGAATACAAATGACAGAGGGCCCCAGAATATCATCACTTCTCAGTCTCACAACACAATACAATAACAGAAATTAGCAAACAAGAATAACCATAATACATCTTCTCCGTTGCGGTATGCAACCCGATCCCATATATAATATTAATATCATTTCAGCGTGTAATCTGATCCCATATCTCATATCAATACCATTGTGGTGTGCAATCTGATTCAACATATAATATCAATACCGTTGCGGTTTGCAACTCGATCACGTGTCAATAATATTGTGGCATACAACCCGATCACATATCTCATATCAATACCTTTGCGGCGTGCAACCCCATCCATATATATTATATAATAAGTTCATACGAAACTACTCAACAACAACCAAGCACGGAAAATTCACAACGTAACACCAAGAAAAACTAATACGCGGAATTCAACTAGGAATACGAACTCAAACAAAGTAAAATGAGCAATATAGCACTCCAGAGCTAGTCTCCCACATAGAAAGATAAGGCCCCCAAAAAGCATAAACACACAACCAATCTAGCAGTCGACCAATCCGACTAAGCAGAAAAGTGTAGGAAATGAAACGAGCAAAGATGTACGGCAAGTAAGAACAGGTATCAAATGGAGGTGCATAATATGTAAAATCATATAACAAGTGAAGGCATGTAGCAAGTAAAGACATATAGTAAGTGAAGGCATGTACTAAGCGAAAATATGCAGTAAGTGAAGGTATGTAATATGTCAAGGCATCTAATAAGTAAATCACGTAACAAATAGAGGCGTGTAACATGTACAGGCTATTAATAAGTAAAGGCAAGAACTCAAAGAGGACATATAGTCGAAGTAAATCAAGTAAAAGCATAGGAGTAACAATAACACGCAAGGTAGAAACCTAGATATAACAGTAACAGGCCAAATAGAAAACATAGAGATAATTACATAAGGAACACAAACGTGAAAGTAACATACAAAACTAACGAACATTAATAGAAACCAAAGAAGAGGGCATATAGGTGTTTAACGAACGAGTAATCATAACAAAAGTTCAATTCCCATTCTTCTCACACGGTAAAAATCAATCAACCAACCTTATTTTAACCAGCACGGCAATGCTCACCGTGCCAATATCGTATCAACGGCACAAAAAAATCCATCTGGTCAAACATTGCCCTAAGTGTCACGTCCCAAAATACCCTTAGACGTGACTGGCACCAACACACGCCACCCGCCTGGCGAACCTAATTTCCATACCTTAACCATTAATTCAAAGCATTTAATAAGTTAAATAAATATCCAACAATCTATAAATTTCCAAACTACCATGAATAAGAGGTAGCTGGAATCTAGAACGTGGGTACGTCTTCAATGCAAGGCTTCATCTTCCACAGCTACGCAGCTCCCTGATCTGCACGCAAGGTGCAGAAGTGTAGTATGAGTACAACCGGTCCCATGTACTCAGTAAATATCTTGACTAACCACGATGAAGTAGTGATAAGGTTTTAATTCAAAAGATATGAATAACGACCTAATAAATGAAACAAGATTTCAAATGACAAAGGGCCCCAGAATATCATCACTTCTCAGTCTTACAACACAATACAATAACATAAATCAACAAACAAAAATAACCATAATACATCTTCCCCGTTGCGGTGTATAACCCGATCCCATATATAATATCAATACTATTGCGGAGTGTAATCCGCTCCCATGTCTCATATAAATACCATTGTGGCGTGCAATTCGATTCAACATATAATATCAACACCGTTGCAGCGTGCAACCCGATCCCATATATAATATCAATATCGTCGCGGCATGCAACCCGATCACATATCTCATATCAATAGCGTTGGGGCGTGCAACCCGATCCATATATATTATATAATAATTTCATGCGAAACTACTCAACAACAACCAAGCACGAAAAATTCATAACGTAACACCAAGAAAAACTAATACGCGGAATTCAACTAGGAATACGAACTCAAACAAAGTAAGATGAGCAGTACAGCACCCTAGAGCTAGTCTCCCACATAGAAAGATAAGCCCCCCAGAAAGCATAAACACACAACCAATCTAGCAGTCGACTAATCCGGCTAAGCAGAGAAGTGTAGGAAATGAAACGAGCAAAGATGTACGGCAAGTAAGAACAGGTATCAAGTAGAGGTGCATAATATGTAAAATCATATAACAAGTGAAGGCATGTAGCAAGTAAAGACATATAGTAAGTGAAGGCATGTACTAAGCGAAAATATGTAGTAAGTGAAGGTATGTAATATGTCAAGGCATCTAATAAGTAAATCACGTAACAAATAGAGGCGTGTAACATATACGGGCTAATAATAAGTAAAGGCAAGAACTCAAAGAGGACATGTAGTAGAAGTAAATCAAGTAAAAGCATAGGAGTAACAATAACACGCAAGGTAGAAACCTAGATATAACAGTAACATGCCAAATAGAAAACATAGAGATAATTACATAAGGAACACAAACGTGAAAGTAACATACAAAACTAGCAAACATTAATAGAAACCAAAGAAGAGGGCATATAAGTGTTTAACGAATGAGTAATCATAACAAAAGTTCAATTTCCATTCTTCTCACATGGTAAAACTCAATCAGCCAACCTTATTTCAAGCAACATGGCAATGCTCACCGTGCCAGTATCGTATCAACGGCACAAAAATACCCATCGGGTCAAACATTGCCCTAAGTGTCACGTCCCAAAATACCCTTAGACGTGACTGGCACCCAACACACAGTACCCGCCAAGCGAACCTAATTTCCATACCTTAGCCATTAATTCTAAGCATTTAATAAGTTAAGTAAATATCCAACAATCTACAAATTCACAAACTACCATGAATAAGAGGTTGCTGGAATCTGCAACGCGGGTACGTCTTCAATGCAAGGCTTCATCTTCCACAGCTACGCAGCTCCCAGATCTGCACGCAAGGTGCAGAAGTGTAGTATGAGTACAACCGGTCCTATGTACTCGGTAAATATCTTGACTAACCTCGATGAAGTAGTGACAAGGTTTTAATTCAAAAGATATGAATAACCACGTAATAAATGAAACAAGAATACAAATGACAGAGGGCCCCAGAATATCATCACTTCTCAGTCTCGCAACACAATACAATAACATAAATCAACAAACAAGAATAACCAATAATACATCTTCTCTATTGCGGTGTGCAACCCGATCCCATATGTAATATCAATACCGTTGCGGCGTGTAATCTGATCCCATATTTCATATCAATACCATTGTGGCGTGCAGTCCGATTCAACATATAATATCAATACCGTTGTGGTGTGCAACTCGATCCCGTATCAATATTGTTGCGGCATACAACCCGATCACATATCTCATATCAATACCTTTGCAGCGTGCAACCCGATCCATATATAATATATAATAAGTTCATGTGAAACTACTCTACAACAACCAAGCACGGAAAATTCACGACATAACACCAAGAAAAACTAATACGCGAAATTTAACTAGGATACGAACTCAAACAAAGTAAGATGAGCAATATAGCACCCCAGAGCTAGTCTCCCACATAGAAAGATAAGGCCTTCACAAAGCATAAACACACAACCAATCTAGCAGTCGACCAATCCGACTAAGCAGAGAAGTGTAGGACATGAAACGAGTAAAGATGTATGGCAAGTAAGAACAGGTATCAAGTAGAGGTGCATAATAAGTAAAATCATATAACAAGTGAAGGCATGTAGCAAGTAAAGACATATAGTAAGTGAAGGCATGTAATAAGCGAAAACATGTAGTAAGCGAAGGCATGTAATATGTCAAAGCATCTAATAAGTAAATCACGTAACAAATAGAGGCATGTAACATGTACGACCTATTAATAAGTAAAGGCAAGAACTCAAAGAGGACATGTAGTAGAAGTAAATCAAGTAAAACCATAGGAGTAACAATAACACACAAGGTAGAAACCTAGATATAGCACTAACATGCCAAATAGGAAACACAGAGATAACTACATAAGGAACACAAACGTGAAAGTAACATACAGAAACATCGAACATTAATAGATTTCAAAGAAGAGGGCATATAAGTGTTTAACGAACGAGTAATCATAATAAAAATTCATTCCCATTCTTCTCACGCGGTAACATCCAATTAGCCAACCTTATTTCAAGCCGCACGACAATGCTCACCGTGCCAATATCGTATCAACGACACTTTGAATACCGCAAGTAAGGAGTGAGTTATACGTGAATATAACCCAGTAAGATCCTCGACCCGCCACTTTGAATACCGCTGGAACAAGTGTTAGAAAATACAAACACACCACAACAAGAACAATATACTAAATAAAATAATTATATAATAACATAATACATGGGTATCAACAGAGGTAATAAGAGTTAACCATCAAGAGCACACATATCTCAACACGCTACACACTAAGGACTTGCATAACTGCAGTAAAAGAAATTAACCAACACCTCTACGAGTTCACAGCGGCAGCGCAATACCTCAAATATGTAACAGAACATACACAATGCTCGTTGAAGCATACACAACGCCCTAAATATATCAAGAAGCATACACAATGCTCGGGTGATGTACAAAGACATATACAATGCTCCAACATTGTGGCTCACAACCGTATCAAATTATCAAACTCAACACCATGCCTCACAGCCGTATCAAACTATCAAACTCAACATTATGGCTCAATACCATATCACGCCATCAAACAACTTATAAAATATTTTTTTTGTATTTTTCATAAAATAATATATTTTCGGCTAGTGTAAGACCATCGATTTTGCCAAGCGCGTATTTGTTTCAACACATGAACCAAGCAAAGAAAACACATTTTCAGAACGAATTTTAAAAAAACAAATATCAAAGCTTAAAGTCTCACTTGCTTCAAAATTCTTCCTTTTAAATACCTTTTGTTGCTCCAGTCCGAAATTCAACTCACCAAACTAATCTCTTGATTTACAAAATCCTAAGTAGAGGAAAACCTTCTTCATTAATATTATTTAATTTTTGTTTGCAACTTTCTTCTCGAACAGCCAACAGAAATCAAGGAGTTCACGAAAATTACATATCCATGAAAATTTAATTTTTTTATAGGCTACTCCATATACAATACACTACAGATTGAAAACGTACCATGGATGAGGAAGAAGGATCATTATTGCTGTACAAAATCAAAGTCACTTTCTTCATCTCCAATTAAAGAAACACATCAGATCAATTACTCTATAGCGTTTTGTTGGCTCAATAATCAAGCAGTTTCTTGATTCCTCAATTCCTTATGTCTTTTTTTTCGAGTAAAATTACAGCAGCACACGGTTTTTTTTTCTTCTTTTGTAGCGTCTTCATGGTTTCAAGCAGCATGCTGCGCTTTTTTTGGTAAAGTTCGTAAGAAGCAATAGCTAACTTTATCCCTAACACTTTAAAATACATTATTTAAATGTATTTGTTTTCTTGGGCTTCGGCCCATATTATATAATTATTATTTTTTTTTATATCAAAGGCAATGTTCTAATGCCTTAATCCACATGAAAGTGAGTCTGCAATTGGAATTTTGACCGTTCGCATATTTCTTCATTTTTATATACAAAATCTAACCTAATTACCTCAATCAATATTATCCTATATGCCCACGAGCTACTTTAAATAATTCTTTAACTCATATTTTATATGGGTAATTTATTTTAAAAAATCAACTATTGAGAAATAATCCAACAAAAATCAGTTTATAAGCAATTTATGACAATTAATTAGGGTAACTCAAACATGAAGATGCATTTAAGTTAACAAAAATTCTGAGGACCTTTACATTTTCCCTCGCTTAGGATTATTTGTTCTCGAATGTCGTATCGCGAGTATTCTTGAGTCCATGAGTGACCCTTGGCCATTTTCTTACATTCTTCAGGATTCAAATTTTGACTAACTCTCCAAATTCTTAAATTTTTATCGCGTTTCTTTGTAACTAGAGTTATTCATCCATTTAAACCAGTCTAAACAATACAATAACATCTTGCATATACGACTACTCCATCCAATAATATACAATATCACGAGACATCAACATACACGTCAAAGTTTGTAAATGGACGTAGCCTTTCTGATAACTCAACAATATATGTATCTTGTAAATGGACGTGGCCTTTCTGAAAGTAACTTTAGATCCATTCGTCAAGGTAAAGCCAAGACAACTTTAAAAAAATCATTGATATTTTGCTCTTAATTTCCCATGAAAACAGCATCACGTTTTAATATTTAGGCAATCTAGATATCCCAAAGTTATCTGATCTCAAACTTTGTAATCATAAGATATCACTTCTTCTCTTCTTTTTTTTTTTTAATACTAATGTCCATCTCTTATATTTTCCAAGGAATAGGCCCATAACCTACTAAATCACCGTACTTATCATCAAATAAATGTGTATCTAGACTTCAAAGAACGTCAAAATAACTCGGAGTTTTACATTTTCCCTCATTTAAACAAACGTTTATCAACGAACGAGTTAAAAAATTTTATCTTGACGTCTTAAACAGTTGCTCGTACTTATTCCGTTTGTTTCCCTCGGACTCTACGTAATTCCTTTGTCGTATTGTCGCACCACAACAACTTTCATTGAAATAACCTGCTTCTACCTTAATTGTTTACTTGTCTGTTTGATAATAACTCTTTTCATAGGGAAAATCCTCAAAGACTTTTTCACCTTCAATAAACTCCAATTTACGATCTTATTTACTTGCATATGACTTTTCTTGCTCTGTGGCACATGATGTTATTCTCGCATCCATGAACTACTTTTTGCAAGGCGTGATGTACCAAATCTTGACCCTCTAGGTGTGACTCTCCCGGTTTAAACAAGCCAGCTATCAAACGACACAGACATTCATTTAAAGCTTTAAATAATAATAGTTACTAATCAATTTAATAACATGATTTGTAACACAGTTAATTAAATTTACTATTCATAGAATTAAATTAAGCATAAGTCCAGGTAAACACCAAATTCTACCATGCACGAAGAAGTATATAATTCCCCTTCCCGAACATAAAAAACCCTAGCACATACATATACGCTCGTCACATGCATATGCATCACCCTCGCAGGTAGCAAACAATATTATTTAGTAGGAAAATTTTTCTCAACAATGTTAGGCAAGACATTTACCTCATCCGGAATAATTTTCACAATCCAATACCGTCTTTCTTAGAAATACTCCTCAAAATAATCAAAACCTAGTCAAATATCATCTAACAAAGTCAAACAATATTAAAGAAAATATCCCCAATCAATAAAGGTCAATTCGGACCCACACGGTCTAAATCCGAAATTGAGACCAAACTCTGATGACCCATAACCCCACAAGTCCAAATTTATAATTTGTTTCGAAATTCGACCTCAATTTGAGGTCTAAATCTCAACTTTACAAATCCCTAAATTCTATCCAAAACCTCCAATTTCTACTTTAAACTACTAGATTTAAGGATAAAAATCCATGGGTGTCATGAAAATAAATCAAAACTAGATGAAAAGCACTAACCAATGAAGTTGGGATGAAAATCTCTTCAAAAATCTCTCCAATCCGTGATCTAGGTCTCAAAAATAGTGAAAGATGGTCAAATCTCATTTTCAGCTTCTTAAATACCTAGGCATCAGGTGCTCTTCGTGTTCCCGGAGCACCTCCCAGTTCGCGTAGGATACATGCCAACAAGCCTTCACGTTCGCGAGGTCAGCACCGCGTTCGCGAAGGCCTCACACTGACCAAGCCTATACATTTGCGGTCAACAGGGCGCGATCGTGATGAAGACCGCGCGATCGTGATGAAGACCTCATCTGCCCTCCCCAAAGCTCTCATGCCTACGCGTTCGCGTGAGGACTGCCACGTTCGCGAAAGCCAATCCCCCCAAGCCTTCGCGTTTGGGAAAGTCAATTCCCTCAAGCCTTCGCATTCGCGTAGAGTAACCTGCCCCTATCCTAACTTTTTTCCCTTCGTGATTATGATAGAGGCTTCGCGATCGTGAAACGCTGAGGTACACCAGAAAACCAGCTAATTTTACAAGGCTAAAAATGACCCGAAATCAATTCGAGACTCGCCCGAACCCCCCAGACTCCAATCCGAACATCCACACGAGTGTAATAGCACTATACAAACTCACTCGATATCTCAAATTATCAAAATATCAAATATCAAGAATCGCTCATCAAAACTCAAGAATTTCAAGTTAAAAACTCATTTTTTCAACTTTTCACATAATATGCTGAAACTGACCTTGGGTCACTTGGGGCCCTAATCAAACATACGTACAAGTCCAAAATCATTGTACGAATTTATCAGAATCGTTAAAATACCGGTCCGATATTGTTTACCAAAAACTTTAACCGTGATCAACTCTAGCACGACAAGAAATATGTCTTTTAGTGGTTATATTTAGTGGCGACTTTATTTCTTGCTACAAATGGTATATTTATTATGGCTATTGATAAATCGCTACAAAATAAAAACTTTCAGTGGCGATTTTCGCAGGTCATCTCTAATATGTACCATTAAATCCTGAATTCTTAGTTCCCGCTGTGAACAAAATATTGACTCCAAATGTTTAGTAGCGACTGATAGATAGTCGCCTTCGAAGGTGTTTTTGAGACGACTGGGTATCCTCTAACATTGTAACTTTTAGTGGCAACTTTGCAGGTCACCTCTGATATGTGCCACTAAATTCTGAATTCTTAGTTTTCTCTATGAACAAAAATTGGCTCCAAATGTTTGGTAGCGACAGATCGCCTCTGAAGATGCTTTTGAGGCGACTGGGTCGCCTCTAATAGTGTAATTATTTGAATTTTAAAAATAAAAAACTAAATAAAGGATCCAAATAGACAAAATAAAAAATACTAAGTCCTAAAGTTGAGCTCTGAATAAAAGAAAAGACCAAAGCTTCTCTTCTTCCTCTTCTCGATTCTCTTGCAAAAGCTCTATTTCTTCTTCAAATTTTTCAAATTAAAGCTTTCACTTTTGTTTAATCACAAGATGTAAATCTTATGTATGAAACCCAAAAGCTCTAACAAAAGTTGTATTCTCAGATGTTATTTTCGAATTAGGTAACCCAAAACTCTTTTGGTTGTTAAATGCAGTTAGGGAGAATGAGAATTTCAACAATTTCACCTCTAATTTCTCTAACCTATTTGAAATCTACAGGAGTAGAAAGTAATTTTTCCAACAATATCATCGTGTAAAGCCCTTCTCAGTGTTGACTATCTCTTTTCCTGGTTAAGTAGATTTTTTTTTTATTTTTTTTTTGAAATTCTTAACTTTTTGGTGATTTCATGTTTGGTATTCCTCTCAAAATGCTGAAATGAGATGTTGTGTGTGAAGAAGTGTCATCTTATGATAAATTTGGGTTTCGAACATTTATATTATTATGGTGTGATTCTGAAATTCTGGATATGCAAAATTTGGTTAGACTATTTTAGAAATGGGAGAAAATTCAGACTCCTAAGTTTTTACATTGAGTAGAATCTAATGCATCTAATGATTGGCGAAAAAGATATTTTGGTAAATTTTGGTGTGTGCTTTAACTCTTTATATGTTACTATTTTTGGCTAGCATGAACCTCTCATTCTTGGTATCATTTCTTTGGAATTAGTTTACAGTGAAGTAAAAAGAACCAACTTTAGAATATGTGGCTGTAAGAGAATACCATTGGGAGTTGACATCAGCTTCCCCCGTTAATTTGTTATATATGTGGCTGAGTTTATGTTATATTTCTCTGTATCTATTCAGAAAGTAACGAAGAAAACATGTACTATTTAACTCACTTTAGGATATGTGGCCGGAAGAGAATACCATTCAACTAATCTTTTCAAGTATTTGTTCGCATCTCCTAAAGTTAGTTCTCTCTAAGTATCTAAATCATAGTTGATATGTTCTTATCTATAATTTTTTTTCTCTTCAATGTTACCTTCAAGCTAAAACAAAAGAATAAGCCTGTCCGCAGAGAGTTTCTAATGCACTGGCCATTCCTAGCTGCAAATCACATGTAATAAGAGCTTTTCAGCTAAAGAAAACAACCTAATGCATCTACTGCATTTCCTATTCAAACTTGAAGCTATACTTGGTAGGAGACATGGTTAATGGTTGTAATTGTCATAATATAATTTCACTTCTATGTCATCCATTATACTATTAGCATTAAATTATGAGAATTGTTAAAGTGATCTTATGTCTTTTCGTGTAATAACAGGGATAAAGTTCTTAAACAACATAGACAACCAAGGAGGGGCTTCAGGCACTTCGTATTTTGTTGACAATGAAAAATTATGCATTATCTATGTAATTGGCATTTTAGTAATGAAAATGTTTAATATCTGACTTAAGAAATTCTTTTGGTGTTTGTTAAATACTATTGGATGTGTTAATGTAATTTTGGTCATTACAGTTGCTAAATTAAATAAGTTTCACTGGCGACAAAATCTTATTCTGAAAAGTATTTGTTGCTATATTGAAGTCGCCATTGACTGTTTAATAGTTTTTGTAGCAATTATCATCGTTACTAAATGTCATTCTCCAGTAGCAAGTTGAGAGTCGCAACTGATGGTTTAACGGTTTTTTAACAACTTTCATTTGCTACTAAAAGCAACTTTGTAGTAGCAATATGAGAGTTGCCACTGATAGTTAAGTATTTTTGTGGTGAAATTAATTGTTACTGAAAGTAACTCTGCAGTAGCGATATGAGAGTTGCCAATAATAGCTAATTGTTTTTGTGGCGACTTTAGTTGCTACTAAAAGCAGCTCTACAGTTGCCACTGAAATTTATTATTTTTGTGGCGATAGTTGTCACTGCTATATGTCACTCTTCAATAGCGACTTGCCCCTCAATCTATTTGGTGGAACTACCTTTTATGGCGACGCGACTTGACTTACTTTTGTAGCGATAATGTTGCCACACAATGTCACCATTCTGTGGCGACTACCTGTAGTCGTCAATAATAACATTCACTAATGAAATCTCTTGCAGCAAGTCCAAGGTCGCCTTTATACACCTTTAGCGGCGACATATGATGATTTTGTAGCGACTAAGGTCGCTGCTAAAAGGAATATTTCTTGTAGTGTAGTTATTTTTAATGTCAAAATCGCATTTTCTTTAAAAATTCTCATTTAAATTTTTTGAAAATCAACACGGACCACACATGCAAGTCATAAATCTTCAAATAGAGCTATGAAATGTCTCAGAATACAGAAAAAAACTTGTACTCAAAACGACCAGTCAAATCATTATAAAAACACTCACTGCGGAAATGTTTTATGCGCTCGATATTTATATCAAACAAATGAACATAAAATTTATTCACACATAATTAAATGATACGTATTTTAATTTTAATTTTTAATAGTTAAAGTTAAATTGTTTAATTTGGTATCAGCCTCAAGTGTGAATAAAGTAAATAAAATAGGGTGAGACATTTCTGAGATAATTCATTCTACCAACATGAGCGAGCACCTCGTCTTTGGTTGTTACTATAATTTGCAATATGATTATACCTCTTAGCTAACTTAAGCAACTCATAAACTAATGGTAAAGGACAAGTATATTGATTAAAAAAGAAAAAGGAAGCACAACCTCCGCTTTGCTCTTTGTCGCGCTACTTCCGCTTGCAACCAGCTTCGGATTAGGTGCAATGTAAGCAAATTAACCTAACGTGATGCCAACATAACAAATAACTTTGATAACAAAAAGTGCCAAACCAAAAAAGCCTCCACAAAAGGACAGAGCTTCTTTGGATCTTAGTCTTTAATTGAATATAGACAAAACCTCGAACTTCACAATGGATGAAACCACCCATTCTAATTTCCCATGTCTTGCCATGCATATTTTGAGATTGCCAAGTGTCCCTTCTCACCCAAAAGAGAAACCTCTCATTCTTAAATTCTCTTCTTGTTTGGAAGCAAAGTCACATGCACATAATTGTCACAGTGACGCCACGAATCTCAAAAGGTGCCAAGTGTTATGACTTCAAAAAGAACGCCATTTTTCCCCTTAACCTATAAATAGATTGACTTTCGTTGTGCCACTAATCTCACTCCTCGATCGAGAGCTGCCTAAGCTGGTTTTTCTTCACGTAATGGAGTGGTCTCCTCAACAAGCCATGGAAGCTTACTTGGATACTCTTCAATTGGTATGTCATCTATTCTCGCCCGTCGTGATTTCCTTTTTTTAAGTTATTTGATTTAGGTTGCGTATAGAGATAAGGTTATTGCTCTATTTTGTTCGCAATTGTCATATATCAGGCAAGCTTGTTATGAAGAGTTAATTACTTGTGGATAAATTTAATATAACGTTGTAAAAGAACCTTTTACCCACTATACCGATCACCTAATACAAATAACTACACGCGCATAACTATTCATTAAAACTCTATAAGTAATTGCATTTCAGGCTTATAGTTAAATGCTTGTTGTAGATATATAACATAACTTTGTAAAAGAGCCTATACACAAAGATCTATTATACAATCTAGCAGATCGATTATCTAAAAGATAATTAGATGTGCTAAAGTATCTATTAAATTGAAATCAGTAAATTGAAAAATAAAGTAGGTGGTATGCTCAATATGTTAAAGTATATTGATATGTAATATCTATACTGATTTACATAAGTAAAATTAAATTTTATTTTTATTTTTTAAGACTGTCTTAAAACTTTACTCACTTGGCGAGCGTTCACTCATGATAATTCTATTATTGTCTTGACCTTTTTTTTTCAGTCTAAAACCCTTCATCATCAAGACTGCACCAATATTAAAGCCACAAAGCACATAGAACCAGAATGCGTGGAGTTCATATCAGCTTTAGCAGCCGGAAATCGATCAAAAGTAATTTTAGAAATCAGCACAGAAGGCCTAACTCCCTTCACAATCGCCCTTGCCGTGGCGGCGAAGCTATCCGGCGGCCGGCTAGTCTGCGTTCTCCCCCACCACCGCGAAGACATGATCATAAAAAGCAAAAACTTTGAGTTAAAACCATATCATGAAGAACTCAAAAATGTGATTGAGTTTGTAGTTGGGAAGAACCCTAATGAAGTCATCAAAAAGTTCAAGAATGTTGACTTTTTAGTGATTGATTGTAAATTTGGAGACCATTTGAAGTTATGGAAGAATAATCTTGAAGTGAATCCAAAAGGGTGTGTGGTTGTAACGAGAAATAATGATGTTTTTGGAAGTACAAGAAAGGTTTGTTTTGGTGAAATCTTGAAAGGCAAGAAAGGGATCGAGTGTATCACTATGCCTATAGGAGAAGGTATAGTGTTGACAAAGATTAAATCTTCTTCTTGCAAGAAAGAGAGTAGAAGATTCAAGAGATTTCATGTTACATTTGAGAATTGAACTTTTTTGTAGTTAAACTAGATTCCAGGAGATGCAAAATGGTGTAAATAGATATGTATTTTACGAAATAATACATGTTTGATTGTCGTTACTTGCGAATCTAATTATGTTTTGTATCGAAGATGGTAAAAGAAAAGAAATGAAACACTCCATGTTCTTTCAATTATTTTTTTGCTATTGAAGATGGCAAAAGAAAGAAAGGAAATGCATGCACTCTCCATATTCTTTCTTTTTCATTACTGATTTTAGGCCGATGAAACAAGAAAATGAGAGATCATAAATCGGATTTGGAGCTTGTTAAATTGGGGCATTTGCATATGTATCCATTTTTGGGCAACCATTGAATTTATATCTGTTTTGTACAATTTTTGCAAAGTTTACCCGCTCGAATACGTAGTTCTCCTATCTTTCAATTGCAATATCAATGCAACTTTGATGCAACTCCAGAAGTTAAATTTGAAGTTCTCCTATCTTTCAACTGCAACTTCAGAAATTCAAATTTTAAGTAGTTCAAGCTCTTCAAAGCAACTTCAGATTCGAATATTAAGTTCTTCTATCTTTCAGTTGCAACTTCGGAAATTCGAATCTTAAGTAGTTCAATTTTTCGGTATAACTTCAGACAACTTCATCTTCAAGCTCTTTTATTTTTTAATTGCAACTTCAGAAATTCAAATTTTAAGTAGTTTAATTTTTCAGTACAATTTCATATTCAAAATCTGAAATTTTAAGTAGTTCAATTCTTTAATACAACTTCAGATTCAAAATCCGAAGTTCTGAAACATAAACTTGTTGTTCGAATTTAAACAATCCAATAATTGATTCACCACCCAAATCTATTTCAAAGGAGCTCAAATTTAAAACCTAACTTTCAAATATCATAAAGAACAAATCTCAATCATCGAATTGTTAAAACAATAACAAATTTAACAAACCAATTTTGCAACTAAGAAGAAGAAGAAATCCTAAACACAAAGAAGAAGAAAGCAGCAGTGAAAGAAGAAGAGAAAATATATGTATCTGAAGTTACTAAACCGTTGGGTATCAATTAAATATTTTTTAAAATGTGAATACAGATTCAATCGGTGGCGCATAATTGAATGACACATTAAAACCGGGGTGTTAAATTTGTTAGTAAAGATGGTCAATAAAGGGACTAAATATATCCTTAAATCCATTTCCGTTTTATTTTAAACTAACAAATTATGGCGTTCCAATAAATTAGTACTCCTGCTTATGGGTTTAAGCAAGTTATATTCATTTTTAATTGTAAAATTACATTTATTCAATTAAATCACTTATAAAGTAATTATACAAAATCTATAATTGATATTTAATAATTGATAATATGTATACAATAACTAACGTGCTATTATAAATTAAATCATATCTACGTAAAATATTTTCACATCTCAATATATATAACTTAATCCTTAATTATTTAGATGTAGTGATATTTCCTCATATGTTCCTTAAACATATGGCTGCAACTTACTTAATTCTTGCTAGAATAGGCCCATTTGATACTGGTTGATACTCATTTACTTTGGGCCAATAGTACCCGGTCTAATCTTGTATTTATTTGTCTTAGTTTTGGGCTTTCCGGGAACTTCATTCTCTCTCTCTCTCTCTCTCTCTCTCTCTCTCTCTCACAGAGATGGAAACACTCGAATCCTAATTTCTCGGCACTAAATCTGGAGAATATGGCAAGTTTACATGGTATCAGAGCATAGATGTTGCTATGTCTTGTCCTCCGCTTCCGATCGATCCTGATCTCGTGATTTCTAGAGGTGTTTTTCGTTCTAGGTGTTGTCCAATCCATTTAGGGTTCTAGTCGGTATTTTTTCAACTATTTCTACTGATTTTTGTTGACTTCTTAGTCGGATTGTCATATATTCATCATTTGTGTCTTCTAATTTGTTTGGTTGGTGATTTCATTTAGGGACTTCGTGGTTGTTTGCAACTCGAGCTAGGGTTTCGAAGTTTATCTTTTGTCAGCCGGAGCATTTTTCTTGTGATTGAAGGTTTGTTTTCTCTTTTCCGGTCGCGAAAAAGAGCTGGATAATCTCTTCTCATTTCATTCACCATTATTATGCCTTGCATGCCTCTTCGCTTTATTGTTGTGTACCTGTATTGTGTTGATTAGTTCATAATCTGTTGGAGAAATGACAAACGATAGTTATACCACTGCTGATACAACCTCTTCTACTCCCTCACGCCTAATGTTTTCATGAAGATGACTATACTCATCCCTGTCTCCCCCTCTATGTCCATCCATCAGACGTGCTGGGAACTTTCTTAGTTTCCAGTCCATTTGATGGAAGTTGTTATGGCAGTTGGAGACGTACTGTCCTAGTTGTTTTGTCAATTCGTAACAAACTAGACTTCATTAATGGTACCTCTCAGAGACCTCCTGAAGGTTCTCTCTACCCAGACAGTGGCAACGCTGCAATGACCTTGTGGTCCTTTACTAACTTTATGTCCAAAGAAATATCCAGGAGTGTTGAATACTTTTAGTTTGCTAAAGACATTTGAACTGAGTTAGAAGAGAGGTATGGGAAAGCTGATGGTGCTAGGATTTTTGAGCTAAAGAAGGAGCTGGCTCATATTTCTCAAGGGGGGTCCATGGACATAGCATCCTATTTCAACAAAATTAAACATCTCTAGGATGAGATTGCCTCTTTATTCGCTAGTAGAGTTCGAACGTGTGCTTGTGGGGGTAAGTCTCCTGAAGAGGAGGAACAAAAGGTCTATCAGTTCCTTATGAGACCGAATGACACTTACGTCCAAACACGAAGCAACATAATCATGATGAAGCCTCTGCCTTCTATTGGTAATGTGTATGGGATTCTGCTATCCGATGAGAAGCAAAGGCAAGTCTCTGCTAGGACTCATTTTGCTTCCAATTCTGCTTCTTTCAGTTTTGGTGTATCTAGGCCTCCTCCTCCTTCCAGAATAAATTTTGAACGTCAAAGGTCTAGTTCTACTTCTAAGGTCTCTTTTGAGCCTCACAAGTCTATTATTGTTTGCAAGTACTATAAGAACCTGGACATAGCATTGATAAGTGCTATAAGCTCAATGGATTCCCTCCAAACTTCAAGTCTAATAGGTCTCCTCCTCCCTGAAGGTCTACTGCACATGTTGAAGTGGATACATCTGGTGCTTCTGCTGAAGGTCTACTGCACATGTTGAAGTGGATACATCTGGTGCTTCTGCTATGTCCACTGGTCCTGAGGATCTTTCTATTTCTGAACAATCTTATCCCGTCCCTGGTCATACTAAGGACCAATATTCTCAATTAATGTTGCTTCTTCAGCAGTCTCAGCTGTCTTCATCAGCACCATCTGCTCCTTCAACCAATTATCTTGCATCTGCAAATTTTGCTGGTGAATTATTACCTCACAAGAGTGTGTCTTATGGTGCATGTATGCTAACTAAGATAGATAGTGTAGTTTGGGTAATAGAATTTGGGGCATCTGATCACATGACCTCTATTAACCATTTGCTTTTTAATGTTTAGACACTTCATGTACCCTACCTTGACTCTCTCCCTAATAGGTATAAGGTTAAGGTCACTAACATTGGATCTTTAACATTGTTCCCTGATTTAATTCTTCATAATGTACTATATATTCCTAACTTTCAATATAACCTCATCTGTGTACAAATTACTTTTCCATGATGATGATATTGTTCAATTTACCAAGGCTGCTTGTACCCTACAAGGCCCTTTAATGAGGAAGCCCAGTGATTCTTGGTAGATTGAGTAATGGACTCTACAAACTGTTTCAGAATGCTAGGCCTCCAACATCATCTCTTTTACATTCTTCTATTTCCCTTAATTCTTGTTTGCTTAATTCAGTTTCTGCTCCTGCCATTGTACTTGCGCATAGTACAATTGTAAATATTAGTACTAGTTTGTATAATGTGAACAAAGATGATGCTATTTGGCATTACAGACTTGGCCATAATGCTTTCTCTAAAATGAAATGCATTTATGGTATTAATTACAAACTGTCATCTAAACAATCATTTACATGTTCAGTTTGTCCTTTAGCTAGACAGACCAGGTTGTCCTTCCCTGATAGTTCTATTCATTCTACCCAGCATTTTCAACTAATACACCTAGATACTTGGGGCCCCTATTCCACACCTACTTATAATGATTTTGGGTATCTCTTAACCATTGTAGATGACTACTCTAGAACTAATTGGACACATTTTATGGGTGCCAAAAGTAATGCTTTTGACTTGCTAAAGGATTTCATTGCTATGGTTGAAACTCAATTCCACTCTAAAGTTGAAATTGTTATGAGTGATAATACTTTGGAGCTGGGGTCTAGCACTTCTGGTTGCCTTTTCTTCTCAGAAAAAGGGATAGTATACCAAACCTCTTGTCCTCACACCCCCAGCAGAATGGTGTTGTGAAAAAGAAACATAGACATTTACTAGAGACTACTAGAGCACTTTTGTTTCAATCTCATCTTCCACTTAAATTTTGGAGCGATTGCCTTCTAACTGCTACTTATTTGATTAATAGATTTCCCTCTCTTCTTCTTCATCACAAAAGTCCCTATGAATTGCTTCATTCTTCCACCACTACTTATCATCACCTTACAGCTTTTGGGTGCCTCTGTTACTCAACTGTCACCATCCCTCACAAAGACAAATTTCATCCCAAGTCCCTTCCTTGTGTTTTCATTGGCTACTCTTTTGCCAAAAAGGGTTGTAAGTTTCTTAACCTTCAAACTAACACCTGTTTTGGATCTAGGGATGTCACTTTCTATGACCACATATTTCCTTTCTTTGGGGTCTCTCCTTCTTTACATGTTACTTTATTTTGTGATAATGAGGTAGTGTTCCACATTGCAAGGAACACCGTTTTTCATGAATGCACCAAACACATTGAGCTGGATTGCCATTTTGTTCGTGGCAAGCTTGGGGATGGCCTAATCAGTCTTTTTCAAACCTCTAGTGCTTCGTAGATGGCTGATGTTCTTACCAAAGTGTTACCTGAACCTGCTCATCATCTCCATGTTCCCAAGCTGGGGGTTTTGTCATCCTCCAGCTTGAAGGGGTTGTTAGAATGGGCCCATTTGATAGTGGCTGATACTCATTTACTTTGCGGCAGTAGTACCCGACCCAGTCTTGTATTTATTTGTCTTAGTTTTTATTAGTAGTTTTGAGCTTTTTGGGTCTTAGATATAAAGAGGCCTCATTCTTTTACACAGACAATTAATTTATTTTTCTCTAATAAGGAAAATATCTAGAAACTTCCTTCTCTCCTCTCAGATAGAAATACTCAAAACCCTAATTTCTCGGCATTAAATCTGGAGAATATGGCAAGTTTACAATTCTTAAGTGGTCGTACCAAAAAGTATGATGAAGGATGAATGAGTATGGCGTTCAAAATCAGTATTAACGTGAATGAACTAGAAAGAATATCATGAGACGATTCTCTTGGACCATTTCATAAATCAATCTTTTACTCCACACCAATTTACATGAGTATGGTTATGTGCATTGAAGCACAGTATACAGGACTTTTGTTGTAACAAAAAGAGATACAAATTTATAAAAAGTAGTTCTTAGTTTGTCCGCTCTACAACTTTTGAAACAAATAAAGAAGGAATTGCAAAATGTGTACTATAGCACAGTTCTATGTCTTGGTTCCGTATTTGGCTTAGACTACTATCTACCATATATTTGCTCCTAGTAATTGTGTTGAGAATTACCCTGGTTACCAGCACGTACCTGCAATTCCTCGCCTATGGAGGGTTAGGCGTTAGAACTCTATATATATATGGAGCATGGAGATTATCTCTTTTTGAATTTGGTACGATTTCCAATGTGTCATATCACTGTAACTGTAATTTTGAGGCCATGGAATAAACCTGTAATTCTACATGGGTGATTTTGCCTTTTAATAGGCTTTCTGCATAGCATGACTCCTTCCAAGGGAAATTTGTAGGAATATTATATAGCTCAACACAACACATTGCATTCACGCAATCATATTTTTCAATTTACATCTATATAACCAACATCTTTTTGCAATAATATTTATATATATATACTTTTATATATTTATACACCAATATAATTAATAAGTAATATATCTACCTTTGTATAAAAGTGTAGAATATTGTATAAATATGTGCTTTTTTATGATGTATAAATATGTGTCACTCTTATATAAAAGTTTATAGTAATGCCTAAATGTGTATAAATGCCAATGACGAACTTCTTTTGTGTTTTTAGTTACCATAATTTTTGTTCAAAATCAATTCAAATATCTAGCAAACAACTTCAAATTTTGCGAACAACTTCCATAATTATTGTCAACAAGTTTAAACAACAATACTCCAAATTCTCAAAAAATCAGATTCGACATTCAAACCCACTTTTTCAAGTTTGTTCAATAATAGTAAGTTGCCTTTTTAATATGATTTTCACCACCCAAATCTTGCAAAACCAGTTCTGACCACGATTTAAGCTTCTAATGCAACAACAAATTTCAGTTCGCCAACTAACAATCAATAGGGTTCACGATTTTCAGATTCAACTTTGAAAATATGAACTCAAAAATTTTAATAATGGAGATTAAGAAAATTTTTCTTCTGATGTTTTGTACAATAGGAATGTGCCACCTAGACTTAAGGGTAAGTTCTATAGAATGGAAGTTCGACTGACTATGTTGTATGGTGTTGAGTGTTAGCCAGTCAGAAAATCTCATGTCCAGAAGATGAAAGTAGCAGAAATGAGGATGTTGAGATGTGTGTGCATACTAAAATTAGGAATGAAGCTATTAGGGACAAGGTGGGCATGCCCTTGTTGAAGACAAGTTGCAGGAATCAAGGGTGAGATGGTTCAGGCATGTGAAGAGAGAGATATCGATGCCCCGATTAGGAGGTGTGAGAGGCTGACCGTGACGGGTCAGCGGAGGGGTAGAGGGAGGACTAAGAAGTATCTGGGAGAGCTGATTATGCAGGACAAGATACTACTTTAGCTTACCGAGGACATGGTCTTCGACAGGAAGGTGTGGAGGTCGAGAATTAAGGTTGTGAGTTGACAGGTAGTCTAGAGTTTCTCCTTGTCTTACCAGTAGTATTAGCACTAGTCTTGCTTTTTCCTATTCTTAGTTCCTTGTTATTACATGGCGCGCCACTCTCACCTATAGTATTGGCATCATTCTTGCATTTTTCGTATTCCTAGATATTTTTTTTGGTAAAGGGGATTGCATATATATAAATTGTTACACTACAAAGTACTGATTACTTGGGGGATATTGCAATCCCCTAAGAAAGATATGTTTTGTTCCAAAATGTCAATATTACAAGTCAAAATATCTCTAGTTACTTTACTTCCTAGGATGTCTACCCAAAATAATTCATTTGCAAACACCGAAGGAACTGGAAGCATTGTTGTTCTTCCCAAAAAGCTTGTTTTTGCTCCTTCCTTTGCCAATGCATCAGCCACCTGGCCATCCTTTGGATCAAGGACCTGCATTCATATATAATAGGATCATAAGTTATAGTCCCTGTGATTAACATTCTTATTACCTCTGATGAATTTGTGGCTACTTCCCGTGGTATTGAGCCATTTTGTTCTGCAATTTGGAGTCCCTTAAGCAAAGCATAATACTGCAAGGGTGTTGGTGGTGTGTGATATATTTTTCAGGTACCCAAATACCCAATCACCACTGTGTGTCCTAAATACTCCACCAATTCCCCCTACCCCTGGGTTACCCTTAGCTGCACCATCAATATTAAGTTTGTAATGCCCCCTCATGGGAGGCTCCCTCTTAACCCCGGCAGGGATTATCTTCTTAATACTTCATGTGCCTGCTATTGTGTGGTATTCTATTGTTTTGGCAATGGTGTTCGCAGTTGAGATGACATATTTCCTATTGTTGAATAGGTTATGATTCCTAGTTAACCAAATGTGCCAAAAACAGAATGAAAGTATGACTTCCCAGGAGATAGTATTATTGCATCTTTCTTAGCTTGTTCCATGTGGTGAGCCAGAGATGAGCTGTGGAGATAGGGTTCATAAGTTGGCTTTCAATAGAGCTTTTGAGATCAGGTTATGTCAGAACTGAATGGCATTTGGGCAGTCAAAGAAGATGTGGTTGGTACTTTCTTGTATAGGGGATCAGAACAGCACGCAGGATTACAGTTAGTACCAATTCTGTGCAAGAAAGCTCCTGTTGGGAGCCTTTCCTGTGTAAGCAACCAGATGAAGGTTTTAATTTTATTAGGAACCTTTAACCTCCATATCCAATTGAAGTTACCCCCTCTCCCTTCATCAGAGTTTTACTGTTATGGCTAAGAAAATAGTAGGCTGATTTGATAGTAAAGGAACCATTATGTGTCAGTCCCCAAAATTAGCTTGTCTTCCTTAATAGAGTTTGCAGGGATAAAGGTTGATTTGATTAAATTAGTGATATCTTCATGGAGATTCATAGAGATAGAAGATGTATCCCAATCCCTTAGATTATAGATAATATTCACTTTGGTAATAATGTCATTTTGGGTGAGGGGACCCTCAATCATGTCCCTTATGGATGGATTGTTGGGAATCCAAGCATTATTAAGGAAGCTCATCCTGTTACCTTTGTGAAGCACCCATATACTGGCCTTATTGCATGTATCCCAACCTTTGAGGATACATTGCCAGACTGGGGATCTAGGCTTTTTTTGAGTATGATTTCAGTTACAGTGCTTGGAGATTAGGACTCTTTCCCACATGCTAAAGGTGTTATGGAAAATTCTCCAAGCAAGGCATGGGAGGCTCTGTTCTTGCATTCAGCTTTCTGTAAGCCTAGACCTCCATGGGCTTTCTGATTAGTGACTCTATCCCAACTGACTAGGTGCATTTTCTTCTTATTTGGAGTAGTACCCTAGAAAAAGTTCCTTTGGATTATATCTATTTGCTTGGTTGTTTTAGGTATCTTGATGAATTGCATGACATGGCTTGGTATACTACTAAGGGAGGCTTTGGCCAGAATAACTCTTCCAGTCATGTTCAGACAATTTATTTTCCATCCAGACAGCTTAAATTGTATATTGTCTATATTATAAACTGAAAGTCACTATTGGAGGGTCTCTTGTGGAACATTGGGAAGCCCAAATATTTACCAAAGGAGGTTGTAGCTTGAATGAAAAGAGCACTTGTAAGGTTCTCTATGGTGTCAGGTTTGCAGTTAGAAGAGAAAAGCACCCTAGACTGTGTGAGCATGATTTTCTGCCTCGATGCTTCATTAAAGGACTACAGGATTGTGGAGATTGTATTGCAGTTTCTTGTGTTTGCCTTTGCAAACAGGGTAAGGTCATTAGCAAAGAAGAGATGGGATATCTTTGGGCCAGACCTACTAATGCTGATTGGGAGCCATTGCTTATCATAAACAGCCCTATCAATAAGTCTAGAGAGTCTCTCCATGCACATGATGAACAAGCATGGAGAAATGGTGTCCCCTTGCCTAATTCCCATTGATGGTTTGAAAGAATCAGTTTTGCCACCATTTGGTCAAGGTCCTGGGGCATAGTGGTAGCAAAGGCTTGATCACTCCTTCACTATAGTGAGAACCCAAGCCTACTCCACACTTGGTCAAGGTCTTGGGACGTAGGAGAACTAGGATCTCGCTGCTCTCCACACTGAATTATATCGCCCTGACAAAGTCTAGTAGAGGAGAGTCCGTTCGGAGTGGTCCATAACCCTCCCCTTCCACCTCCATAGTTGTTTTCCCTTTCAACAGTTCTATTGCTCTGTTGATCTCTTTTGTTATGTTCCCTAGCAGTGTTGTTTGCCTCTTCCCTACTGGAGCTGAAAATGATGGAGCTTGTTGGGATGGTGGTTCGATAGTCACAAATTATGGAGTCGCTACCGAGTCTTCCGCTATTGGGTCTGGGAAGAAGGGAATAAACTAGAACGCTTGGAAGATGAAGTTGTTGATCAATGGGGAGTCTAGATTGGGATGCATGCTGTCGTTGAGGGTCATTGCTTGCTAGAGGTTTGGGCCAAAGGCTGCCAAGGCCCTGTTTAGGGCCTCCATTGTTACCCTCGCTAGGTGTGCAGGATTTTGGACGATTAGGGTCACCGGCTAGTTTCCTAAGATGAAGTTGTTAGCTAACCCCTGGCCCTTTAATGCCACTTTCAGCCACAATACCGGTGTGCGGTCTGATAACAGTGAGAGTAAGGTCACGATGATGGGTTGTTACGGTTTTTTTTTTTTTTTTGTTTTTTTTTTTTGGCGTTGCCTCTTTGGGTAAAATGGGGGTTAGGTTAGGTGTTTGGCACATAATAGCATGATTTGGTGTAGGAGTCAAATCAGATTCAGCGGTTTGAGCATTGCTAATTGCATATGATATAGTGGATCTGGAATTAATGGTGGATTTGTTTGAGTGGAAAGAGGGTGCCATGTCACCTGAGTTTCGGTGATTTCTCAGGTGAGGCACTTGAATATCCATGGATTGTGGTGAAGGTTTCTCAGTAGAGATCTCTATTAGGGGGTGAGTAGGGGGCGTGTAGGTACTGGGGTATGGGAAATCATTTGGGCTGGGAAAGTCTGATTGTGTATGGACCCGTTGGCCGATTTGGTTGGGGAGTGGTGGCCCAATCCAAAGTTGCTTGTTAGGTCTATGCCTGAATTTGTGTTAGTGATGGGGGCCTCGTTGGGTACAAACTTGGACGGACCCAATTATAGTGTCCATTCCCGTCTCTTCAGACCGCAACCCTGCTTTCCTTTTAGCGTTGTACTTGGGCTGGGGCCTTTTGGGTTGGGTTAACGGGGTATGGAGAATGGGTTTTTGTTTGTTATTTACAACATTAGGCCGATTGGGATTATTAGCATGAGTATTATTCAATTTGGAATTGTATTGAAAAGTTTGAGTTTCCTGAAACGTACTAGAATTTGCATCGAATATATTGACCTGTATCTTTTGTGATTTTTGACGAGGATGATTTGCAATTCCTATTTCATTACTTCTTTCCTGCGTGGATTTGTGGTTTGTATTTCTTCTTCGTGAGAAGGTTATTGTCTTCCATCTGTTCTTGTCTTCTTTGGTACTACACGTTTCTGAGCATTCTAGGACTTTTTGTGATGGTGTTGTTGTAACTAGTCTGTACGTGCAATGTTTACGGGTGTAGCCAATCCTGCCACAGTTTGTACACGATGTTTATTCTCCTTCATAGATCACTGCCTATTTGTGATCTCTGATAATGATTGATGTTTTCATTGGAATTTCAAATGGGACTTGGATACAGATGCGTGCATACCTTCCTCTCAGAGTGGAGGATGTACATGTATCAATTTTAAGTACTTTGCCAAGCTTCCTCCCAACTTCTCCTAGAATTTCTTATCATTGAATTTTGTTTGCAACTATGGTTGACGAATCCAGATGGCAATGGAAGATATTGTAGCTTTTTGTGGAACGGATTTTGGTTCCCATTTACGTACTAATAGTAAGCTCCCAGAGATGAACCATGCACCTAGGTATAGTGCCCTAGCCATGTTTTCCTCTAAACTAAACGTGACTATGAAGAAATCCCATCCTAAGTCAATCAAAATTAACCGTTTAGATGGTTTCCAGAGGTCAGTTAGCTTAGATTGGAGATAATGGTGGGGGCATTCTACGACCAAAGGCCTTTATGACTACTTAAAATCGCCATGGAAGGTTTAGACATTTCTTGTCTTCCTGAGATAAGGCAATTGGGCCATCAATTCCTTTCCCCTTATCATCTTTGATGTTTGAGGGGGGTTCCTCTTCATAATACTCTGTGTGGCTTACTGCCTGTTTGTCTAGTAACATTTCTTTGCAAGAGTGTGTTGTTTCGTCAACGTCCATTTGGTTAGTTTTATCCGGTGGTTCTGGTGGGATAATTAGTTGTGTAGTGTTTGTATCCACGTACGTATTCTAAAGGGAGGGGAGACCTTCTCTCACTAGTTTTTTGTTTAGTGTTAGTACACGCTTTGTCATTTGCTTCCGTTGCTTATTACTTGTTGTTGCTATTATCTGTTTATTGCTTTTTTTATTTTATTGTTCTTGAGTCAAGGATCTACCAGAAATAGCTTCTCCACCTTCTTAAGGTAGAGGTAAGGTCTGCGCACACATTTCCCTTCTCAGACCCCACTTGTGAAATTTTACTGATTTATTGTTATTGTTGTTGTTATAATATGATTCGGAATGCAAAAATAAGTATTCAAATTGTTGCTTGTATATAAAAATAAGAATTTATTCACGGAGGAATTGAGAGAAGCAACTCCAAAATTCAAAGAGAAAAGAAAGGAAAAGAAAAAAAGAAAAAAGGAGTAATAGTTAACGCTCTGTTAATGGGTGAACAACTATTTCAATTATACAATAAGATGGACCGATTCGGGTAAGATCTGAAAATATGAGACCATTTTGATTAAAAACTTGGCTTATATAGGAGAATATAATTATAACGGTTTGGACCTTTCGAACAACAAAATAGATAGATAATCTTTTTTAAAATTACGGTTTGGACCTTTCGAATAAAGCAAAAGAATAATTGCATATATTGATCAAAATTTAGATTTCATTACAAATGAGGACCAGATCCTTATATAGGAGAACATAATTTTAACGGTTTCCCTACTTAATTCTGGTTTGTTAATGGTATTAATTGCGTTGATTACTCGTTACCATATATAATTGTAACGACATCATTAATGACTGAGTATTTCCCTTAACCACGATCAATGTCGATTTTTCTTTCTTATTTATAACAGATTCGTGTACCTTCCCTCTTTATGGTCTTTATCCATTCCGCCCGTATTTCTTCTTTTCCAGCTGTCAGGGCCTGTACCCTTTTCTAAAGAAACATTGAGGGTGTTTCTCCCATACCTTCTTGAATTCTTTAATTCGCTTGATTAAAAGTGTCACCTGTCACCTTGATGGTAGTCCACGTGTCATGTTTTTTTTTTTTTTCCATCAATACAATATTATACTATGTATTTCGTGTTTCGATCCATTTATTAAATACTGTTTTTATTTTTAACAATATTAGCATAAAGTTCATAGGCTTACGCTCAATTTATCATAGGTAAAATGACTCGTGCGCCACCTCCTCTAGAAAATCAAGTGATATTAACCAATTAAAACAATTACATCATTACATTAGCACTAAAATTTGATTCTTTGTTACAATTACCAAATACTTATTGTGATTAATAATTGAATTTATCAAAAAGAATTTATTAAAACAGCTAACGGAACTTCATTTCGTGGCTAAGCGTTGTCACAATTTTTTTTTTCTTCCATTTTTTAGTTTTTCTTAAAAATTAATAGTAAATGCATGCATCCCTAATTTCCTTTTAGAACCAAAGAAGCTGGACATACAGTTTGTTCCTCACAAATTACATTTTTCGACTTCTTCTTCCATCTGAAGATTGAGTTCGGATCAAATTGTTCTCGTATACGGTAAGCTCTAAATTCTAAACATCAAATCTATAGCTTCTCCATTTGATTTTCTTTCTGAGTTTTTGTTTTTTCTTTTATTGATGCTGGAAATGTTTGTGACTATGAAGGAGTTGAAGGATCCCCTTTTTTCCCCTCTTCTTTTCTTGGTGATTGAACTGAAGGGTTTTTATAGAATGCAAAGGTTTTCTTCTGGGTAATATTTACATTCTTTTAATTGTCTTGTTTTGGGTTTTATGTTTTGAAAGAGGAAGAATACGCTGTATATATATAGTGAGAATCTTGTGAAAGAATTTAGCTTAATGAGATAAATGGAGGGACTAGCTCCAAAACTTGTTAATCTAAGCAATGAACAATTGTAAAATATTTTCTAAATAGTGTTATGGAAAAATAGTTTTTAGGGGCTTTGCCCCCGGACCGAGCGCAATGTCGTGTGAATTAGGTGCACTTATGTGTTTAACCCTATCGGAGACAAAAACTTGGTATTTAAGTGGAGAGAAATAATGCAGTGTGCCCATTATCCGCAGAGTTCGAGCTGTGTACCACGGTCCTCAGAGATTTTTGGGTTGTCAAAAGGAAAAAGAAGCTTCAGGGAGATTCCAAGTGGTGATAAAAAACCACCTGTGTGGACTTGGTTATGAGTATTGGGTACGTTTATGCATTCGATGTGGATAAATTCGCCTTTTTAGTGTGTTTAGATGGCTTCATTATCCATGTCATGCCTATTTGGCATGGGTCTGTCAAAACAATTGAAGATCATGTGTGTGATATGTTTAGAAATTTATAGTTATATGAGACATGCTATCTACTTTGCTTTTGACACCCTTTAGGATCTTGTAAAATTGTGCTTTTTTTTTTTTTTTTTATAGCTGATAGTCTGTTGATGGATGAGTAGTGTTATGAAATTTTTTTGATACCTTGTAACTGTCAGATCCTCGCTAATACCACAATAAGATGGGCATTCATTTTCAGAAAAACCACAATAAGACGGGCAGTTTGCAGAAGGGGTGATCAACAGCTTTCATTGCATATCTGCATTAACTCCATGCAATCTGCTGGACATAGTTTCTTAGTTATGGAAAGACCTCGGTACCCTATAGTACAAAAAGCAGTGAGGACATTGTTAAAATGGCCAAATTGCCATTCTTTTACTCCTACTTTGAACTCTGATGAGCCAGAAGCGTATCTATTCCAATTTTCAGCCCCAGAACTGATAAAACTTGAGAAGTCAACTTTCTTTTCTGATAAAGTGTGAAGTACACTTTTTGTTTCATAATTTAGGAAGAAATTGTTCTGAGGCAAATAGTATAAGATGTATAGCGTACGCACGACAAATGCCTCCTATTTAGGTGTTTGCTCCTTTGGACTTCTGCCCAATGATAGCCTCAGGGTATTTCTATCTTGTCTTACATAGGAATTATCCTGAGGCAAGTTTCAGTTTTGCCTTTTGAAACATCAGTTATGAATGCTTGGAGTCACTTTTAATAGCCTCCAGCGTTCTTGTCCTATGATGTTAATTAAATTTAACTAGTTTAGATTGTAAAAATTAGCTCTACAAGCATATAATGCTTCTCTTTAGGTGAAAGAAAAGCATAATATACTTGCAGGGAAGCTAAAGACAGGAGCAGCACCCTTAGAGGTCAAAGATGAGACAAGACCACCTTGTGGTCAATCACAAGATTATATTCCTCAAAACTCCAAGGACTTGTGTAATCTAGTTAGTATTATCTGAAGGCTGAGAAAGCTATCACCCAGGCGAGTTGATTTTATATGCTAAACTTAAATCATTGTAGACTTTGCAAACCTTTTGATCTGCTATGTGTGGATGATAGAGGCCCTTTTACTATAGTACCCAAGAGTAAGTTAGGGACTAAGCACTTCTGGTTCTAAAAACAGAGGTTTTAAATATGAAATGTTGTTTACATGTCTAATAATGCTGTAAAAAAGCAAGTCTATGGAGGAATTAGGAAGAAGAAAGAAGAGGAGTTGAGTTCTTTCTAGATGTCACTGCCCAGATATAGGATAGGAATTCTTAGGAAAACTGAGAATTGCTAGGGTGAACAGCTGCTCAGCCCTTCTAGTCTCACTTCTACTTTAAAAGCATGGGTTTCTTTTATCATAGGTATATGCGGCTAAAAGCTGAGTCGTTATGGTTCTAACAGGAGATTGATGGTAAACATTATTTTAAACTGCCTAAAAGATTCATAAAGAGCGAATCTGATGGCAGAGATGGGAAGAAGAAAAACAAAGATGATTTAAGCTCTTTCCAAATGTAATTGGGAGTATATAGGGAGAGAAGTCCTCACCAATTTCTTAAGTGTACTGCTGCTAAGTAGTCACATAAAACTGGAAAAGTAGACCTGCCATATACTCGGAATAATTACTCTGCAAATAAATCGATTCTGTCTTCCTAGCTTTTACTTTTTCACTTATCAAGGTCTTACTAATGAAAAAAAGAAGAGCGAGTCCAATGGCAGAGATGGGAAGAAGAAAAAAGCGGAAGATTTAATCTCTTTGCAGATGTAATTGGCCAAATATAGAGAGAAAAGTTCTCACCAATATCTTAACTATACTCCTGCTAAATAGTCACATACAACTGAAAAAAGATGGACCTTCCATATACTCAAATTAGTTACTGTGCTGATAAAATGATTCGATCTCCCTGAGTTTTACTTTTTAACTTTTGAAGGTCTGACTAATGATATATCCAACTGAAATCTATTTTCAGTAGTTGTTCGGAACTGTCTTTAAACTCTATTCTATAGTGTGAATATGGAAAAAGATTGACATTCTATTTTGTATTTGAGTACTCAAAAGTTCTGTTCATTCTTCTGTTTCCGTGGCCAGGTTCCTGTTCATTTATGCGTAGCTGTGAATTTAGCATCAATTTATCTGTCGGGGAAACATAACCACAAGAAGAATTTGATGTTTTTCAGTGATAAAGAAAAGGCTAGGGAAAAATAGTTTACTTGGTAGATTCTAAGTAGGCGTTTGGACAATATTTGGTTGAAGATAAAAAAAATGAGTGTTTGAAGTTGAAATTTAAAAAGAATATATGGAAAATGTTTTTGAATCCTAGTATATGAGATCAAATCACGGTGGTGTTTCTTGCTCTCTTTTTTTGTGTGTGTGTGTTTTTGAATCAAGTTTGCCTTGTAATTGATGTACAATCTCTGTTCTTTCAGTCCGTAGCAGAATTCCAAAACAGTGGCAAACTTCCTTTCTTATGTACAACTGAAACTAGTATAAGATTGCTCACCCTGAAGATGCAATGGGAGCCTCTGGTGGACCAAGGCTATCCGGGATGCAAAAGCAAGTGCTTGCTCTATATAGGGGATTCCTAAGAGCAGCACGCTCCAAGCCTGTTGAGGAGAGAAGGCAAATTGAGTCAATTGTATCAGCTGAGTTCCACAAAAATTCTAAGCAAGTTGACCGCAAGAACTTTATTTATATTGAGTACTTACTTCGTCGTGGTAAGAAACAGCTTGATCAGCTTAAAAGCCCTGATACTGTTGGATTATCGTCCTTGCGTGTTGATTCTTCACGAACGAGGAACTCGTCCTCCTAGATTTGTTCTTACAAAATCCACTCGTTTTCAACTTTACTGGAGTTGGTTGATTATATCATCTCTTTTGCTGGGGTTAGCATCAGGCGTTTGAATGCCAAATGTTATTTACAAACGCATATATACTGGGATTCAGAAACAAATGTATGGTGTTAGTGTTTGTAATGTGCCATTGTCTAGAGTGAGAGTCATAATTGCTGTAAGAGCAATTTAATGACTGGCAAATGGTCCTTTTTAGGGAAAAGAGACTGGCAGATGAGATGGTTTTGAAACCAAGAAAAGCCTTCTTTGACTCGGCTAAATGATGAATTTTGTTTTGGCTCTTTCAATAAGGAGCTTTGATTATTCCAATAGTTGACTTATAAATTCATTTGCTACTTGTTTCTGAAGTTTACATGAACACTTGCATGGCACAATTATCAAAAAAAGTCGAAAGAGTTGTATATCATACTATCAATAGCATTAGACATTAAGCAATGACACACGCACACACACAGACACAGAGACATACATACATAATTGTGGCAATATCTGTTCTGTACATTACCATGTTCTGTGCTGATCAGGCGTTTGGAATTGATGTTTTCACGCAATACAGCCATGTACAGACAGTACCTTGCTGAATTACTAATTTGGAATTGATGTTTTCAAACATGCTCAATAACTTATCTGGAGCCATGTTCTCAATAATTGAAACAACATATATGCGGTATGCATGAATATGTGAACACTGAGCTGGGCACGTATCACAACATACATATATTTCATTGCACTGTACTAGCATACACAATATGCACAGAAAACCAAACTAAGCATTTATCACATCATGCACATAAATCACACTACTGATATTGTCATCCCAGTATAACATTCTAGCTCTTATGTATATTCTCGTCTCTTCATATACATAACATATACTCCTATCTAAAGCTAATTAGCATGCTTATTTTATTGTAAAAAACCCTTAAAGACGCCAAGGTTACTATATGCAAAATAACAACTACCAAGATCAGTTAAACCCATTTGACTTATCTCTTAAAATAAGTATCAGTCATAGTCTACTTTAACAGGATCAAATTCCCGAAACCAATATGTCTTGGTACTATCCATAATCCAGTGACTCCGAACATATGGTTAGTTTTCAAATTAGAGCCCAAATAGTAGTTCAATTTCTCAATTTTCTTATTTGGGAGTTTAGGACTAGTTCAGTTTCATAAATTTCCACTTCATCTCATACTTTGGATGCAAAAACTAGTCTATTTTAGAATCCTTTCCTTAGACCAATATGAAGTCCTTTAGCTGAAACCCCTCAAACCCGTGAGCCAGAGCTCTTAAAAGTGGATTTAAAGGTCTAAAATAATGAACCCGGGATCTTTGGCAAATACCCTTGCAGGGGAAACTATTTACCCGCCCCTGCCTATGTGTAAAAATGGTTAAAAGAAAACAGATCCGCTCATATTATCCATTAAAAAATGGGTTGGATAATGAACTTTTTAAAAACGAGTCGAATATAGATAAGAACCATATTATCCACTTACAAAATGGTTAACCAAATGGATAACTAATAACTTTTACATTTGTAAAGCCTCAAATTGGGGGTTCCTCAAGTTTAGGAGACTATGAATTCTCCCATAAGTGAGATCATATTCAAGAAGCCATAAATAATATGAATATCCATATTATCTGCCGGATAACCCGTCTTTTATCCGTCTCAATATACGGGTCAGATCGGATAATTTATTATTTTTTGAATTACCCCCGTTTCCAAAATGAGTGTTACAAAAGATAGCTTAGAACTCTAAAATCCAAAATGTCTTCAAGAGTTCATCACAAGCACAATATAGATATAGATATTAAAGTGCAAAGGAAAAATTAACACTTTTGGGCACCAAAATTATAGTTGTAACTCCAAAAAGCTAGTAGTACTACAACTCTGCATACATAATTGAAACATACATAATGTTGGGATATAATAGATATGTCCTAGATCAAATCTCACATTTGGTGATTTGAACATATTTTTATGAACGTTGTTTGATATAAAACATATATGTCATTTGATGTTCTTTTATCATTGTTATTAATAATTGTTTAATTAACTTGGTAAGGTCCTTGATTAAATTTTGAGACTTGACATTGTGATGGAGATCATGATAATGAGAGTGAAGTTTCTTGTAATTTAATCTAAATTTGTTCTTGATCATAGGATTATTAATTTGGATATTAGTAATCCGGTTAGATCAATATTTATGTGATCGTCTTTATGAGATAAGGATTAGTTGATCTCATTAACTAAATCACATAGATAGATGATGCATATAGAGATATGATCACTCATTGGATAATTCCTAATTGTTAGAATTACCATAAACTGTCAATAGGAAAATCTCTTGAAGAATGTGATATAAGAGTTTCCTTTGACCTGAGATCGTCATAGTAATTGACAAGTTATTTATTGTGCTTTGATACTAGACACCTATGGCCCTAGGGCGATAGTTGAAAAGATATTGGGTATGATTAAATACTTATAGAATTAGTGATGGATCAAGATGGAATCTATCGGCTCTTGGTAATGAGATTAAGCTCCATGTTGTCATGAATTATAAACGACCAAATTAAGACCTTGGCTAGGGCAATTGAATGAAAGAAGAAAAGAGTTTCTTAGGTCATTCAATGGTCGATTATATTTGACATGTACACATAGTTGGTCGCCTATTAGGATTTGACAGTTGAACCATATCCTAGAGTGACCCAGAGCTATAAGGACAGAAGAAAATACTACATTATTCTTCTACTGGTTCTTGAGAGTAAATTGTATACTTCATGCTATCCGGTCGTTAAGAAGTGTTGCTAGATACCATCCTTGATTGGTATATTGATAAGATCAATTTACTACCAGCTTAGTATTGAATCTATAGGGCCACACACTAACGAGTGTTCTGATCTTTGCTAAAGGATTAATTATTTTATTATTTGATAATTAAATTAAAGAATTTAATTAGTCAAATAAAATAAATTATTAGTCCAAATAAAATATTTTTATTTTCTTTGCTAGCACAGATGGTATAATTAATATTGTGAACAAACTAAAATTTTTTATTTGAAATAGAAAATTAAATTATCTCTTGGTTGAAATATATGTGTGATATATATACATATAATTAATATTTATTTATATAAGCTATGCATATAATATATTGTTAAAAACTTATTTGGAATCCAATTTAGAATTGGACGGACAACAAAGTCCAAAAATGGACGTGAGATTAGTTCAAGCCCATTAAGAAAGAGATTGATATTTTTTAATATAAAATTAGTTAATTTTCATAATCCAATCCAATTTGGAATTGAATTGGAACGTCCACAAAGGGCAAGCTGACGGCGCACGTATCCCATTAGGAATGGTATATATGTTTCTCCAATGGAAAATTTCATAATTTTATTTGGAATAAATTTTCACCCTGAGTAAAACTTTACCTCAATCAAATAGGAAAAAAAGGTTTATAGGTGATGTTATATAAAGGGAGATGAAGAAAATTTGCCGGATTAAGTCTTGAGAAGAAAAATCACTTTGTGAAAGTGAGAATATGTCACGGGCCAACTTCTCCTATAGGCCGTGATGGTGCCCAGAGTCGCCGCTAGGCAAGCCAACGGTAAACTAACTATGTGTCTATTCTTTTAATATTTTTAAAATAGTTAATTTCTAATTATTAAATAAGTGAGAGGTGAGAAAATTTAATAAAATAAAGTGGAACAATTATAAGATCAGGTGTGATGAAATAAATACTCAAAATTATCAAGTGTCTACTAGAAAAATTTAAAGACCTGGTGACAAGTGTATGGGCTACTAGTAGAATATACAAAACTCTAAGCTACTGTCTGAAATAAGTAGACAAAAAGTAAATACAAAAGAAAGACTTCGATGCTGCAACGGGCTCGGAAGGCAGCTCATCGCTAAGTCTCGGAGTATCAGGAGTGCGCGCCGGGATAACCACCAGATGCACCTGCCTCAGATCCTGCACGGTTAGTGCAGAAGTGTAGCGTGAGTACATAAACAATATATACCCAGTAAGTATCTAGTCTAACCTCGAAGAAGTAGTGACGAGGGATCGACTTTGTCGCTTACTATGGGCTAACAATAAAATACCGAAATTCTAAATAAACATGAGTTATGTAAATAACAATAAAAATAAATAACAAGCAGTGAGTAAATAGTTCTTCCACTAAGAGTAAATCCCAACTCAATTTTGCATCACTAAATAATTGTAACCTCTCAAGCCAATAGAATGATATCAAGTATAATTAGGCTTTGAGTATTTTTACGCACGATTTATGCCGAGGTCGTATGTCCCGATCCAAAAAATATATACTGTATGCACTGCCGAGGGTCGAACGACACAAACCATAGATGCATCTTTAACCTGCCGAAGTGAACGGCCTCTCCAATGAGAGTAGATGAATTTACCTCGCTCGCGAAAATACTTGCGACGTGAGTGAACATAGTTTTTCTCAAAGTTATTATAAGATTCTTCAATTCTTCCCAAACATAAGAAATCCAACTAGGGACTTTAAATCTTAAAATCCTTAATCTCGGCCCTATTTAAGACAATTAGTATGCATAACAAATAAGTGCAAACAAAGCATGGTGTAAACCTAAGACTACCCGGACATCACATAGAATATAGCTATGCACGGACTCTCGTCACCTAGTGCATACGTAGTTCCCCACACAAGTAATTCACTACAAAATACACCTGAAGGGATGAGTTCCCTCTTACAAAGTTAGACAAGAGACTTACCTCATTCTCAAGTTCACTTCCAATCCACAAATATGCTTTTAAATCCTCAACTCGTTGCCAAATGACCCGAAACTAGTCAAATATTATATAAATTAATCAATACATGTTCAAAAGTTCATAATTTAACTATTAGAGTAATTACCCAACCCAAATTGAAAGATTCCTAAAATTCACCCCCGAGTCCATGTGCCCGGATTCCAAAATTTTTCGATGATAATCGTTACCCATAACCTTACGAACTCAAATATATAATTTTTATCCCATTCCATAATCATCTTCGTGGTTAAATTTCATTTTTTTTCAAAATCTAGATTTTTCATCTAAGCCCAAGATTCTCACAATTTTACATGTTAAAATCTACCCATAATCTATGTATTTAACTTACATTGGATAGAAATTACTTACCTCCAATAGCTAGGTGAAAACCCTTCTCTAAGAAGCTCCAAAATCGCCCAAGAAGTGAGAGAAATGGGTCATAAATGGCTTAAGTTCCGTATTAATGGAACCTTTCTGCCTCCAGGACTTTTGCATTTGCGGTCAATGGGCTGTATCTATGGCACCGCTTCTGTGGACCAAGGTCCGCTTCTGCGAAAAGCTTCAGGCCTAGCACTGGCCGCTCGTGCGGAGAGGAGACCACATCTGCCAGCCCGCTTCTGCGACTCGCCTTTTGCATCTGCAGCTCCAGACCTGGACGACCCCCTTCGCACCTGCGACTTTCCTCTCCCAGAAGTGAGGGCGCTTCTGTGGAACCCTCACCGCTTCTGCGGCCAAAAGCTCGCAGGTGCGGGCACACCCGAACTGGTGCACCAGCAGCCCCTTTCAAGTTCTAACTCAATCCGTGAATCGTCCTGATTGCACTTGAGGCCCCAAGCCTCGTCCAAATATACCAACAAGTTTGTGAATATGAGACGGACTTGCTCGAACCCTCAGAACGCGGAAAACAACACTAAAACTAAGAATCACCTCCAAAACAAATCGAATCAACTTATGAACTTCAAGTTCTTCCAACTTATTCCAAAAGCGTCGAATCATACTTAAGCTACTCGGAATGACATCAAATATTGCGTTCAAGTCTTAAATCACCATACGGAACTATTCCTAGGCTCAGAATCCCAAATGGACCTCGATAACACCAAAACCTATCCAAACCAAATTTCAAAGAACTCTTAAACCTTCAATAAGCCAACTTTCAACAATAAGCACCGAAACGTTCCCCGGTCATCCAAAACCCGATTCAGACATTCGCCCAAGTCCAAAATCATCATACAAAACCTACTGGAACCGTCAAATCCTAGTTCCGAGGTCGTTTACTCAAAGTGTCGAATCAAGTCAAACTTAGCCCTTTTTAGCCAACATTAAGGAATCAAGTGTTTCGACTTCAACCAGAACCCTTCCAAATTTGAACCAACCGTCCCTGCAGGTCATAAAACAGTAAAAGAACATATGGGGAGTATTATTTAGGGGAACGGGGATCTAGAAAGCAAAACGACCGGTTGGGTCGTTACATTCTCCACTTCTTAAACAAACGTTCGTCCTCGAATGGGTGTAGGATCATACCTGGAGTGCTGAATTGGTGTGAATATCTGCTCTGCATGTCCTTCTAGGCATCCCAAGTCGCCTCCTCGACTGGTTGGCCCCTCAACTAAACTTTTACCGCGGAAATCTTCTTGGACCTCAACTGGCGAACCTGCCTGTCAACAATGGAAACTAGCTCCTCCTCGTAACCCAGGCTCTCATCTAGCTGAACCGTGCTAAAGTCTAACACATGCGACCTGTCGGCATGATACCTCCGGAGCATAGACACGTCGAAAACCGGATGAACTCCCGATAGACTGGGAGGCAAAGCAAGCTCATAAGCAACCTCTCCAACTCGTCTCAACACCTCAAATGGACCTATAAACCTTGGGCTCAACTTGCTCTTCTTTCTGAACCTCGTGATTCCCTTCATCGGCGAGACCTTCAAAAGAACCTTCTCGTCCACCATAAATGATAAACACGCGCCTTCTAATCCGCGTAACTCTTCTGTCTGGACTGTGCTGTGCGAAGTCGCTCTTAAATCAACTTTACCTTTTCCAAGGCATCCTTCACCAAATCAGTACCATATAACTTAGCCTCGCCGAGCTCAAACCATCCGATGGGCAAACAATATCGCCAACCATATAAAGCCTCAAATGGAGCTATCTCAATGCTGGACTAATAACTGTTGTTGTAAACGAATTCAGCCACAGGCAAGAGTCGATCCCACTACCCTCTGAAGTCAATCATACATGCTCAGAGCATATCCTCCAAAATCTGAACTGTCCGCTCCGGCTGCCCGTCGGTTTGCGAATGAAATGTGAAGTAAACGGATAGCCTCTATCTGATATGATGGAAACAGGCACACCACGTAACCGAACAATCTCCTGAATATGAATTTTGGCTAGCCTCTCTAAAGAATATGTGGTCACAACTGGAATGAAGTGTGCCGACTTGGTCAACCTATCGACAATGACCCAAACTGCATCAAACTTCCGCAAGGTCCATGGCAACCCAACTACAAAGTCCGTAGTAATGCGCTCCCATTTCCACTCAGGTATGGTCATCTGCTGAAATAGGCCACTTGGCCTCTAATGCTCATGCTTAACCTGTTGGCAATTTAGGCACCTCGCGACATAACTATGTCCTTCTTCATTCGCCGTCACCAATAATGCTGTCTCAGGTCGCGCTACATCTTCGTAGCTCCTGGATGAATAGAATACCGAGAACTGCGTGCCTCCTCTAGAATTTTTCCCTCAATCCATCAACATTAGGAACACATAGGCGACCCTAGAGTCGCAGAACACCATCCTCACTGATAGTAACCTCCTTGGCATCATGTTACAGTACCGTCTCTCTGAGAACCAACAAGTGCGGATCATCAAACTAGCGAGCCTTGATCTTTTTGAATAGAAAAGACTGGGCGACAACGCATGCAAGAACTTTGTTGGGCTTTAAAAAGTTCAACCTCACAAGTCCGTTAGCTAAGGACTGAATGTCCAAAGCTAATGGCCTCTCCTCTGCTGAAATGAATGCCAAACTACTCATATTCCCCGCCTTTCTGCTCAAGGCATCCGCAACTACATTAGCCTTGCCCAGATGATAAATGATGATAATATCATAATCTTTTAGTAACTCAAGCCACCTGCCCTGCCTCAAATTGAGATCACTTGAACAAATGCTGCAAGCTGCGATGATCGGTGTAAACCTCACAGGACACCCCATAAAGATAGTGCCTCCAGATCTTAAGAGCATGAAAAATCGCTGCCAACTCCAAATCGTGTACAAGGTAATTCTTCTCGTGGGGCTTCAGCTGACGTGAAGCATATGCAATAACTTGCCCCTCCTGCATCAATACACAACCCAAACCAATACGCGAAGCATCCCAGTACACAGTATACATCCCTGAACCTGAAGGCAGCACTAACACTGGTGCTAAAGTCAATGCGGCTTGAGCTTCTGAAAGCTCGCCTTGCAATCATCGGACCATCGGAATGGAGCACCCTTCTAGGTCAATCTAGTCAAAGGTGCTGCAATAGATGAGAAGCCCTCCACAAACCAACGATAATAACCTGCTAACCCGAAGAAGCTCCGAATCTCGGTCGCTGTGGTAGGACGAGGCCAACTCTGAACTACCTCGATCTTCCTGGGATCTACCTTAATACCCTCGCCTGATACAACATGCCCCAAGAATTCCATAGAATCCAACCAGAACTCACACTTGGAGAACTTAGCATATAACATATGTTCCCGCAAGCTCTGAAGCACCACTCTCAAATGCTGCTCGTGCTCCTCCCTGCTACGCGAGTACATCAAAATGTCATCAATGAAGACAATGACAAATGAATCAATATATGGCCTGAACACCCAGTTCATCAAGTCCATAAACGCCGTCGGGGCGTTAGTCAAACCGAAGGACATCACTAGAAACTCATACTGGACGTATCTAGTCCGAAAAGCCGTCTTCGGAACATCCGAATCCCGAATCTTCAACTGATGGTACCCTGAGCTCAAGTCAATCTTAGAGCACACCCTGGCACCTTGCAATTGGTCAAAAAAATCATCAATACATGGTAACGGGTACTTGTTCTTAATGGTAAACTTGTTCAAAGCATCCGCATAGTCCCATATTTCTTCTTCACAAATAACACTGGTGCACCCCAAGGCGACACACTCCGTCTGACGAACCCCTTTGCTAGCAACTCCTCGAGCTGTTCCTTTAATTCCTTTAACTCTTTAAGAGCCATGCGGTACGGTGGAATAGAGATAGGTTGTGTACCTGGAGCCAAATCAATACAGAAATTAACATCACAATCTGGTGGAATGCCTGGAAGAATAGAATGAAACACATCGGAGAACTCCCGGACTACGGGCACTAAATCAATCATCGGAGCATCTGTAGTAGTATCTCGAACATAAGCTAGATAAGCCAAACACCCCTTCTCGACCATGTGTCGAGCCTTCAAAAAAGAGATAACCCGACTAGATGCACTGACAGATGAACCTTTTCACTCCAATCTAGGCAACTCTAGCATCGCCAAGGTAACAGTCATGGCATGGAAATCAAGGATGGTGTGATATTGAGACACTAGTCCATGCCCAGGATGATCTCAAAGTCGGTCATATCAAGCAACAGAAGATTCGCTCTAGTCTCATAACCATAGAAAGTAACAATGCAGGACAAATAGATCCGATCCACAACAACAGAATTGCCACCGGTGTGGATACATAAACAAGAATACTGAAGGACTAATGAGGAACACCCAAGAAATGAGAAAACAGAGATGAAACATATGAGTATGTAGACCCTGGATCAAATAGTACCAAAGCATCCCTATCTCAGACAGAAATAGTACCTGTGATCACGTCATCTGAGGCTACTGCATCTAGTCTGGCCGAAAAAGTATAGAACCTAGCTAGAGAGCCACCTGGCTGGCCTCCACCTCTAGGATGGCCCTTACCCACCTGCCCTTCGTCTCTGGGCGGCCAGATGGCTGGTGCTGTAATCATAGGTTGATGACCCTACTGTACTGCCTTGCCCCGAAGTCTGGGGCAAAACCTCTTCATGTAGCCAGGATCCCCGCACTTGTAACAACCCCTCGGAACGGCGGACTACTGACCAAAAGTCTGACCCTGTAGCCTGAATAGCCACTGGAGGAATCCTGAATAGCTGGTGGCCGGTAGGAACTCTCTGACATGGTGCTGAAATAGGGCCGCACTGGAGCACCCTGAGGAGGCGGCGGTGATATATATGTGGGCCTGCTAGGCTGACCTCTCTCAAACTGACCTCTGCGCCCAGGCGGAGCACCACTGAACCCTCTAGAATAACATAACCGCTTGTCCCGCGGCATCTGCTCTCGGCTCCGCTAATGAACACCCTCAATCCTCCGAGCTATATCCACAACTAGCTCGTAGAAGTCCCCATTTCAACCTCTCGGGCCATGGTGGTCTGGCTACCTGAGTGCAAACCTACAAAAAATCTTCGCACTCTCTCTGCATCGGTGGGAAGTATCATAAGTGCGTGGTGAGACAACTCAGAAAATCTTGCCTCATAGTTGGTCACTGACATCTGACCCTGCTGGAGCTGCTCGAATTGAAATCGCAACTCGTCCCTCTGAGAGGGTGGAATATACCTATCCAGAAAAATATGTGTGAACTGATCCCAAGTCAAGGGTGGAGAACCTGCTGGTCTGCCGAGAAGATATGGCTGCCACCACCTAGGGGCCCTGCCCTCCAGCTGGAAAGTAGTAAAGTCCACCCCGTGGGACTCCAATATCCTCATGTTGTGCAGTCTGTCCCTGTACCGATCAATAAAGTCCTGGGGGTCCTCATGTCATTCACCTCCAAAGACAGGAGGATAAAGCCCGGTCCATCAGTCCAATAGCTTCTGCGGCTTGCCGCGCGACAGCTGGTTTGGGCTCAGGTATAGCTGATACCACTGGCTGGGCTCCGCCCACGGGTAGTGCGTCTGGGGTCTGATACACGGCAGCTGCATGTCCAGGAGCCTGAGCGTTAGGGGTCTATGCTCCCCCTCCCGCCTGAGACGTGGCTGGGTCTGTTGGAAATAAACCAGCATGAGTCATAGAATCTATGAACTGCAACATACAGCCCATGACCTCCTAGAATCCCGGTGCGGACATGAAATCTACCGGGGCTGGCTTTGCTGCAGGCACCTTGCCCTGCTCCTCAATAATAGTTACCTCTACTAGATCCACTGGTGGCACAACTGGAGCAACTCTAGGATGTCCCCGTCCTCTACCACAAGTTGGAGCCCTCCTTGGCCTCTGCCTCGGCCTTTAGCAACAGGGGGAGCAGCTCCTCCATGATCGGGAACATCTGTCGTGCGCGTTCTCACCATCTGTGAGGTAATAAGAGAAAGATACTTAGCACAACATCAACTGCACGATAGGAGATGAAGAAAGAGTAGTTTTCTAATACCCTATAACCTCTTGAAGATAAGTACGGACATCTCCATACCGATCCGCAAGACTCTATTAGGCCTGCTCATAACTTGTGAGACCTACGTGAACCTAGTGCTGTGATACCATGTTGTCACGACCCAATTTCTCCTATAGGCCGTGATAACACCCAAAGTCGCTGCTAGGTAAGCCAACGGTGAACTAACTATGTATCTATTCTTTTAACATTTTTGAAATAGTTGATTTTTAATTATTAAATAAGTGAGATATGAGAAAATTTAATAAAATAAAGTGTAACCAATTATAAGATCAAGTGTCGTGAAATAAATACTCAAAATTATCAAGTGTCTACTAGCAAAATTCAAAGACCTGGTGGCACAAGTGTATGGGCTACTAGCAGAATATACAGAACACTAAGCTACTGTCTGAAATAAAGTAGACAGAAAGTAAATACAAAAGAAAGACTTCGGGTACTGCAACGGGCTCGGAAGGCAGCTCACCGCTAAGTCTCGGAGTGTCAGGAGTGAGCGCCGGGATAACCACCAAATGCACCTGCCTCAGATTCTGCACGATTAGTGTAGAAGTGTAGCGTGAGTATATAAATAACATGTACCCAGTAAGTATCTAGTTTAACCTCGAATAAGTAGTGACGAGGGGTCGACTTTGACGCTTACTATGGGCTAACAATAAAATACCGGCATTCTAAATAAACATGAGTAATGTAAATAACAATAAAACTCAATAACAAGCATTGAGTAAATAGTTCTTCCACTAATAGTAAATCCCAAGTCAATTTTCATCACTAAATAATTGTGACCTCTCAAGCCAATAGAACGACATCAAGTATAATTAAGCTCTGAGTATTATCACGTACGATTTATGCCGTGGGCATACGGCCCGATCCAAAAAATATATATACTGTGTGCACTACCAAAGGGCACGAACCATAGATGCATTTATTAACATGCCGAGGCGAACGACCTGCTCCCATGAGAGTAGAGGAATTTACCTCGCTCGTGGAAATGCTTGCGATGCGAGTGAACAAAGTTTTTCTCAAAGTTATTATACGATTCTTCAATTCTTCCCAAACATAAGAAATCCAACCGGGGACTTAAAATCTTAAAATCCTTAATCTCGGCCCTATTAAGACAATTAGTATGCATAACCAATATAACCATGCAAACAAAGCATGGTGTAAACCTAAGACTACCCGGACATTACATAGAATATAGCTACGCATGGACTCTCATCACCTAGTGCGTACGTAGCTCCCCACACAAGTAATTCGCCACAAAATATACCTAAGGGGATGAGTTCCCTCTTACAAGGTTAGCTAAGAGACTAACCTCGTTCTCAAGTTCACTTCCGATCCAAAAATATGCTTTAAATCCTCAACTCGGTGCCAAACGATCCGAAACTAGTTAAATGTTATGTAAATTAATCAATACATGTTCAAAAGCTCATAATTTAACTATTAGAGTAATTACCCAACCCAAATTGGAAGATTTCTAAAATTCACCTCGGGGCTCACGTGCCCGGATTCCAGAAATTTTTGAAGATAATTGTTATCCATAACCTTATGAAATCAAATATATAATTTTTATCCCATTCCATAATCATTTTCGTGGTCATATTCCATTTTTATCAAAACCTAGGTTTTCATCTAAGCCCAAGATTCTCACAATTTTACGTGTTAAAATCTACCCATAATCTATGTATTTAACTTACACTGGATAGAAATTACTTACCTCCAATAGCTAGGTGCAAGCTCTCTCTAAGAAAGTCCAAAATTATCCAAGAAGTGAGAGAAATGAGTCATAAATGGCTTAAGTCCCGTATTAATGGGAACCTTTCTGCTTCCAGGACTTTCGCATATGCGGTCAATGGGCCACATCTGCGGACCAAGGTCTGCTTCTGCGGAAAGCTTCAGGCCCAACACTTGCTGCTCCTGCTGAGAGGAGACCGCATCCGTGAGCCCGCTTCTGCGGCTCGCCTCTCGCATCTGTGGCTCCAAACCTGGACGGCCCCCATCGCACCTACGACCTTCCCCTCGCAGAAGCAAGGCTGCTTCTGCGGAACCCTCACCGCTTCTGCGGGCCACAACCAGTTTTCCCAAAACTGCTTTTGCGGCCAAGAGCTCACACCTGCAGGCTCGCATTTGCAGCCAGATGCTCGCAGTTGCGGGCACACCAGAACTGGTGCACCAGCAGTCCCTTTCAAGTTCTAACTCAATCCTTGCATCGTCTAGATTGCACCCGAGGCCTCGTCTAAACATGCCAACAAATTTGTAAACATGAGACGGACTTGCTTGAACCCTCGGAACGCGAAAAACAACACCAAAACTAAGAATCACACCCCAAACCAAATCGAATCAACTTATGAACTTCAAGTTCTTCCAACTTACTCCGAATGCGCCGGATCATACTTAAACTACTTGGAATGACACCAAATTTTACGTGCAAGTCTTAAATCACCATACAGAACTATTCTCAGGCTAGGAATCCCAAACATACCTCGATAACACCAAAACCTACTCCAAACCAAATTTTAAAGAACTCTTAAACCTTCAAAAAGCCAACTTTCAACGTTATGCGCCGAAACGCTCCCAGATATCTAAAACTCGATCCGGACATACGCCCAAGTCCAAAATCATCACATGAACCTGTTGAAACTGTCAAATCCCAGTTCCGAGGTTGTTTACTCAAAATGTTGACTCAAGTCAAACTTAGCGCTTTTTAGCCAACATTAAGGAACCAAGTGTTCCAATTTCAATCCGAACCCTTCCAAACCCGAACCAACCATCCACGCAGGTCATAAAATAGTAAAAGCACATATGGGGAGTCTTATTTAGGGGAACGGGGATCTAGAAAGAAAAATGACCGGTTGAGTCGTTACAAAATACAATACAAAGCCAAGAGAGAAAATACAATTACAAGAAAAGTGTTACTTGTTCTTCTTCTGTTGACTTGAGATTTTTGAGAAAATTTTCAGCACAAGTTTTTCGTTCAATTTGTTCGCGTGTTTCATTGATCAAAGAGTTGATAGCAAGGATCGGTCTAAGCGTGGATACGCATCGAGTCTTCGCTCTATCGAAGAATTTTTGAAACGAGACTCTCTTCACCAGGTACATCTCAGATTTGATCTTTGACATGCAAATAAATTTTAAATACGAAAAGATCTTTCTAGGATTGTTATTGTCTTCTGCTGTGTGTTACATGCACTTATATGCAATCCTTTAGTAGTATCAGGGCCATGGTTTCTCATGTCTAAAATATATTTACGAAATTTTTAAGATTATATTTGAAGTGTTCAAACCATAATACTTGTGTCTTGTGCAATAGTCAAATCGTTTGAATGCGTATGAATTGATATTATTTTATTGTGAATAAAATATGTATTCATATAAGTTAAACTATTGAGATAGTTCGTAACTTGAATTTGAAATTTTGTATTAGATACGACGGTAATCTATAATAGGTTATTGGATTCTACTGTTATTTTACTTGTTATTAGTTCATGAGATGTTAATTAATAATAATATTCTGGGATGAATTATTTTTATGTGATATATATGATATACAAGATAAACATGTTAGAAGAATGTTGAATTTCATTATCATGTCACATGCTTGTCCGTTACATAGTTTTAAATTATTTATTACATGTAATATAAATTAATTTAGGACTAAGCATGTAGACAATTTGAACCAAATTCATGTGCTATAAAAGATTTGATCATCATGTTATTAAAAGTTATTTTAATGACAATACCCTCTACTAAAATTTGAGTTCTTAAATAATAAAATATAAGATATTTTATTGTAAAGCTACCTATCAAAATAAATAATTTTTTATTTCTTATTTATAAGGAGCAGCCTGACAACTAGTAGACTTATAATTCGAGAATAAATTATTTATTGCATTAGATGCATGGATTGAAATAATTATTTAATCTTGTACTAGACGCCTGGACTACCCGGGGAGTATAAAATCTAATAAGTTCTTTTCTATCATGATGGTTGAACTCAACTATGCCAATAGGATCGACTTGACTACTAGGGGACTATTTGACATAGAGCTATTTAAGGAAATTGTGTGGGGATACGATTGGTAAGAGTACCTACCTTTAAAATATATGTGAGAAACGACTTGACTTCCAAGGGGCTCATACACATTGTTAAAGGATTCCTTTATTCCACTAATAGAAATAATGATTTCTTAAACTATAATAAGGGTAAATATTTTAAAATTATTAGCGGATATATCATTTAGATAAAAGTTCATGTCTTTATGATATATGTAAACATGTTATTATATTATTGCCTTTTTTTCTTCTTCTATATTTTAGATTTATCAATATTTCTATTATATCACTGCGTGAAATAGTTGATACCAACAAGTTGGTAGGATCAAACTTTGATGACTGGTATAGAAATTTGAGATTTGTTCTCATGCATGAAAAGCTCATTGATGTGATCGATAAGCCTGTAAAGATAATCCCACCAGAGAATGATGTTCAAGGCACCAAGATTTATCAGAAAAAATTGGAAGAATGCCTTACTATTAAACACATCATTCTTGCTTCTATGAGTTCTGAACTCTAGAGGAAACATCCGAATATGGATCCAACTACAATCATTGAATATCTTAAGAAGATAGTTGATACACAGTTGGACATTGAAAACTCTCCAGTTGGACTCCATGTAAATCATGTGATTATTCTTACCAAAGAACATGAGAAGTTGGGGTACAAGCTTGGTAAAGAGATTTTTGAAGATTTAATCTTGCAATCAGTATATGATACTGAATGTTTTCATTATAAGAAGAAATGGCATTTGAAGAGAAACTGCAAGGAGTATATTGCAACTCCAAGGATAAGAAAAAAAAGGTGAGACATTAATGAAAAATGTTTTCAAGGTATCTTTAGCTACTACTAATTCTTCAATGTGAGTATTAGATACTGACAGTGGTTATAACATCTGCAATATGTTGCAAGGGTTCAAGATAAGTAGGAGGTTGAAGAAAGAAGAAGTTAATCTACAAGTTGGAAATGGTACAAAAGTTGAAGCCATAGCTGTAGGATCAATTTCTTTAATAATGCCTTCGGGCAAAGTACTTATGCTGGATGATTGTTATTATGTTCCTAAATTTATTTCGAGCATAATTTCAGCTTCTATGTTGGACAAGTGTGGGTTTAGCATTAACATAGGCAATGGAAATTGCTTTATTCATTATGGTAATGATTTATATGTGAATGACTATCTCCACTATGATGTTTATGTCTTACCTAATGTGAATGCAAATTCGATTATGGATGTTTCTAGTCCTAAGAGGAAAAGAGATGATCGAGTAAATCATACATACCTTTGGCATTGTAGGCTTGGTCATATTGGAGAGAAAAGAATTAACAAGTTGTACAAGGAAGGGTACCTTGACAAGTATGATTTTGAATCATATCCAACTTGTTAATTTTATCTCAAAGGAAAATTGTCCAAATCTCCATTTACTGGAAGTGGAGAAAGAGCTTCTGAATTATTGAGACTAATTCATACAAATGTTTGTGGGCCTATGAAAATTCAAGCTATAGGTGGATATTCTTACTTCATCACCTTCACTGATGATATGTCAAGATATGGATTTTTGTAATTTATGAAATACAAATCTGAATCTTTTGAAATGTTCAAAAGGTTCCGTAGTGAAGTTGAAAAACAGACTGGTAAAAGTATCAAAGTACTAAGGTCTGATAGAGGTGGAGAATATCTTAGTGAAGTTTTTACTAGGTATCTCAAAGAGAATGGGATTCTCTCACAGTGGACACCTCCAGGAACACCACAACACAATGGTGTGTCTGCAATGAGAAATCGAACCTTATTAGATATTGTGAGATCTATGATAGGGTTCACTGATCTTCCAATAAATTTATGGGGATATGCTTTAGAAGAAGCAACATACTTACTTAATGAAGTTCCTACTAAGTTAGTCTCTGCAATGCCATATGAGATATGGAAAGGACATATGCCTAACCTTAAACATATTAAAATTTGGGGTTGTCCAGCTTATGTTAAGAGACTGCAATTTGATAAAATTTACTCAAAATCTAATAAGTGTAAGTTCATTGGATATCCCAAAGAAACAATGGGATATTATTTCTATTACCCCTATGACCATAAAGTGTTTGTGGCTAGAGGAGCAACCTTTTTGGAAAGGACATTTCTTTTGGAAGGAAATTATAGTGGAGAAATAGAACTTAATGAAGTTCAAGAAACTAATGAATCAACACAAAATTAAGATCATAAGACACAAGTTGAAGAACCTTTATTGGATGTTTCGAAGTTGACAAGGAAGATTCCATCATCAAAGTTTGAAGTTCAATAACTAAATATAGTTCAAGAACAGGTTGATGAACCAGTTCCAAACAAAATTGAACAACAACCAAATCCAGCACAAGGTAAAAACAAATTGTACATGCACCTCTTAGAAGGTCTACACGAGAACGTCATGTACCAACTAGATTAAATTTAATGGTACGAGATGATGTATCAAATGAGGTTGATCATAATGATGATGACCCTAATACCTATGAAGAGGCTATACAAAGTTCTGACTATGAGAGATGGCAAAAAACCATGGAATCCGAAATGGAATCCATGAAGGAAAATAAAGTATGGACTTTAGTTAGACCTTCAAAGGATATAAACCTATAGGTTGTAAATGGGTTTTTAAGAAAACGATTGGAGCAGACGGAAAGGTGGAGACCTAACAAAGTCCATCTTGTTGCCAAGGGATATTTTTAGAAAGAAGGAGTCGACTATGACGAGATTTTCTCTCCTGTGGCAATGCTCAAATCAATTCGAATTTTACTTGCTATAGCAACATAATATGATTATGAAATATGAAAAATGAATGTGAAAACAACTTTCCTTATTGGTGAGCTAGAAGAGGATGTGTACATGACGCAACTTGAAGGTTTCACATCTCCGCCTGATCATAATAAAAATTTGCAAGGTGCAAAGATCCATTTATGGACTAAAGCAAGCTTCTTGAAGCTGGACTATTCGCTTTAACAAAACAATTGAAAAGTTCAATTTTGTTAGATGCGAAGAAGAGCCTTATGTGTACAAAAAGATTAGTGGGAGCATAATTATATTCTTAGTACTGTAGGTTGATGATATATTACTCATAGGGAATGATATACCGGAATTGCAAAGTACCAAGATTTCACTATCTGAACAGTCCTCCATGAAAGACTTGGGGAAAGCAGCTTATATATGGGAATAAAGATCTATCGAGATAGATCGAAGAAGCTGCTTGGACCTTCCCAGTCTTTGTACATTGATACCATCTCGAAAAGGTATAACATGAATAATTCCAAAAGAGGCTATCTACCGATAGGCACTGGAATTACTCTCAGTAGAGAGGATTGTCCTATAACACTTGGAGAGAGAGAACGCATGAGTAGGATCCCATACGCTAGTGCAGTGAGAGCTATCAAGTATGCCATGACATGTACACGTCCTGATGTGGCTTATGCACTTGGAGTGACTATCCGATATCAGGAAAATCTCAGTGAGGAATATTAGAAGGTGGTGAAGACCATTCTTAAGTACTTAAGAAGGACTAAAGACTAATTCCTCATCTATAGAGATTCTGAGTTGAAACTTGAAGGTTATATTGATGCAAGTTTCTCTTTAGATAAAGATGATAACAAATCACCTTAAGTGGTGGTGCAGTAAGTTGGAAAGGTTCCAAACAAGCTACAGTAGTTGATTCAGTGACTGAATAAGAATATATAGCAGCTAGTGAAGCTGCTAAGGGAGTTGTATGGATGGAAATGTTCTTAACTGAACTTGGGGTGGTTTCTTAAATAGGTGCAGTTTTATTGTTGTGTGACAATACTGGAGTCATTTCTCAAGCAAAAGAACCAAGATCACACCAAAAATCCAAACATGTTCTGCGAAGGTATCACTTGATAAGAGAAATTATTGAATGTGGAGACGTTGAGATTCAAAAGGTTGATGGAAAGAAAAATGCTACAGATCCATTCACTAAAGCTCTTGGCGCAAAGGAGTTTGCCAAGCACAAATGAAAATTGAGAATGAAGTACAAGAGCGATTAACTCTAGTGCAAGTGGGAGATTGTTGAGGATATAGTAGATACGCCCTAGATCCAATCTCACATTTGATGATTTGAACATATTTTTATGAACGTTATTTGATATAAAACATATATGGCATTTGATATTCTTTTATCATTGTTATTATTAATTGTTTAATTAACTTGATAAGGTCCTTGATTAAATTTTGAGACTTGATATTGGGATGGAGATCATGATAATGAGAGTGAAGTTTCTTATAATTTTAAATTATACTTTAAATACTTAGTGACTCTAATAACCTTTTGGCATATAACTATTGACTATAATACCCTTTTGACATATAAATATAATTGCTCCTTCATTAACCGGTATATTAACAACATTCTGAAGAACTTGAGATCAATAACTAATAGACTATTTTCATTTGGTTAATTGATACAAGAGCAGATTTATTCATCAATGAAATGCCAATACATAGTGAAGAATGTAGAGACAAATATCTTGTGACGTTAGAGCTCATACACTACAGTTTAGAGAACTTGTGGACGATCTATTTTCCCAAATTCTTCACCCTTTTTCCTTGTTCCCAATCCCATTTCTTACATTCAATTCCCTTTAAGTTCTTAATAAACTTTAAGTTACAATTCTCAGTACTTAAGTGTCTTTCTCCCATTTAATTAAAATCAGTTATGAAAGAGAGGTTTTGTGGTTACCTTGGAAAGAGAACTTAAGACGATTAGGGCATTAGTCTTCATAAAAGAGAGGTTTTGTTCTTCTTTGACTCCAACAATGAAGCCGACCAAGCCTGAGATTAAAGAGCCATGGGAGCATATCACAAGAACAGGATCACTCTTCCTCCTAGAATGCTAAGAGTCCGGTATTGAGGTTTACGTTACTATTTCTTTCCTTTACTTCCTTAGCTAAATTTATTATGTGAATGATTGCATATAAGTGGTCGTAACACGTAGCGGAAGACAATAACAGTCCTAGGAAGATCTTTTTGTGTTTAAAATTTATTGACATGTCAAAGATCGGATCTGAGACGTACTTGATGAAGAGAGTCGTTTCAAAAATTCTTCAATAGTGTGATGACTCTATGTGTATTCACACTGAGACCAATCATTGCTATCAACTCTTCGATCAACGAAACACACGAACAAATTGAATAAAAACTTGTGCTGAAATTTTTCCCAAAAATCTCAATTCAGCGATAGAAGAACAAGAAACACTTTTTTTGTAATTGTATTTTCTCTCTTGGCCTTATATTGTATTCTCACTTTCACAAAGTGATTTTTCTTCTCAAGATTTAATCCGGTAAATTTACATCATCACCCTTTATATAACATCACCTATAAACCTTTTTTCTATTTGGTTGAGGTAATGATTTACTTGGGATGAAAGTTTATTTTCAAATAAAATTATGAAATTTCCAATTGGAGAAACATATATAACATTCCTAATGGGATACGTGCGCCGTCAGCTTACCCTTTGTGGACGTTCCACTTCAATTCCAAATTGGATTGGAGAATTAACTAATATTTTCTATTAAAAATATCAATCACATTCTTAATGGATTTGAACTAATCTCACATCCATTTTTGGACCTTGTCGTCCGTCCAATTCTAAAATGGATTTCCAAATAAGTTTTTAACAATATATTATATACATAGCTTTTAATATATATATATATAGAGAGATAATTTTATTTTCTATTCCAAATAGAAAACTTCAATTTGTTTACCATATTAATTATATCCTCTGTGCTAGCAAAGAACATAATAATATTTCATTTGGACTAATAATTTAATTTATTTGACTAATTAAATTCTTTAATTTAATTATCAAACAATAAAATAATTAATCCTTTAGCAAAGATCAGAACACTCGTTAGTGTGCGACCCTATAGGTTCAATACTAAGCCGGTAGTAAATTGATCATATCAATATACCAATCAAGGGTGACGTCTAGCAACACTTCTTAACGACCGTATAACATGAAGTGTACAATTTACTCCCAAGAACTGGTAGAAGAAGAATGTAGTATTTCCTTCTGTCCTTATAGCTCTGGGTCACCCTAGGATATGGTTCAATTGTCAAATCCTAATAGGCAACCAACTATGTGTTTATGTCAAATATAATCGACCATTGAATGACCTAAGAAACTCTTTTCTTCTTTCATTCAATTGTCCTAGCCAAGGTCTTAATTTGGTCGTTTATAATTCATGACAACATGGAGCTTAATCTCATTACCAAGAGTCGATAGATTCCATCTTGATCCATCACTAATTCTATAAGTATTTAATCATACCCAATATCTTTTCAACTATCGCCCTAGGGCCATAGGTGTCTAGTATCAAAGCACAATAAATAACTTGTCAATTACTATGACGATCTCAGGTCAAAGGAAACTCTTATATCACATTCTTCAAGAGATATCCTATTGACAGTTTATGGTAATTCTAACAATAGGAATTATCCAATGAGTGATCATATCTCTATATGCATCATCTATCTATGTGATTTAGTTAATGAGATCAATTAATCTTTATCTCATAAAGACGATCACATAAATATTGATCTAACCGAATTATAAATATTCAAATTATAGTAAATTAACTTTAAAGTTAGGGTGCTCTCTCTTTTAGTATAGTATGTTGATTGATATGATATATAGATTCTTTACCGCATAGCTTAGCTGAGTAGATACGTATCGCAATGTGAATCAGGTGGTGTAGGGTAAAGAAAAGAAAAGGTAGAGCGTAGGAGCAAATTATTTCCACTCATTACTTTATTACTATGAAAAGGCAGGTCTGATGCATTACCCTAATTCTCACTAATATTCTTCAAGCAATCTTTCTTTCAGTCCAACAACTTTTTCTCTTTATGATTATTCTCATGAGCAAAGCAAAAAATAATTTATTTAAATGAATCCAATAAAACATTCATAAATAAAGTTCAAGCAACTAATATTACTTGCAAACAAAGATTGTGGAGAATAAGTACTCTAATTAAGCATAATTAAGCTAATCGTATCGGAATTTCAGGTAAATTAATGCAACCAATATTCTAAAGCAAAAGATTTTATGAATGGAATTTAGCATTAAGATTGTGAGAAATAACTTTATAGATAGATTCTCATAGGAAATGGAAGAAAAGCTAACACATTTTAGGTAATCACTTTATGATGGAATGTGGCCATTTAACCCCACAAACTCTTTATATAAAAAAATTAGAATATTTCTTTTAAATTATGCAGAAATTGAAAATACAGTAGCCAGTGATTTCCAACAAAAGATAATCAATATAGGAAACTATAAATATTTTCGGAGGTTCGTCTGTCCTTTTACATTGGGACTCCGTGTTTGCAGAAACGAAAACAATTGGTTCTCTATAAGAAGTTTATTTGTTTCTTTCAGTTTTAAATGGAAGCTTACAGAATCAAGAAGAATCTTGTGCTGACAGGAAATATTTTTATAAAACAAAAGTAGCTGATTTATATTTGATTTACTTTGGTTCTGTTGCTTTTCCAAAAGGGGGTGCTTGATTAAAAACGTAAGTAGATCAGATTATTTTGTCTTTTATGGTGCTGTTATGATATATTTTTGTTTCTCTAGTTAAAATCTTCATGTTAGTTTTGTTATAAGTTACAGTTTATTAGGCAATTTTAATTTTTATGTGTTGGCAGTTTATACTATCAAGTTAAATTAATTTACAATAATTTTTTGTAAATATAATTTATGCCGTTGGTGACACTGACCTTAAATACCATAACAAGAAATTATAGAGGCAGAGGGAGGCATAAACCAAACCTCTGCTATAAGAAACTGACTACACTTTTAGAATCTGAATTTAAAAATGTAATTCAAAAATATATGTAATCCCGTTCGCCGTAAGAACGGATTACACTTTAAGAACTGAATACACTTTTAAGAACTGATTTCACTTTTAATATCATATCAGGATATACTAACCTTTCATATGTAATTCCGTTCGCCATATAGTTTCTATCTTGTCAGACAAAAAAAAAGTAATCCAAAAATATATATAAAGTCAAAAATGCCAAAAGGATCATACAAAAACATTTTTTCTGTGTCTGTCTTATGAATGGCATCTGAAGTTTATCAAGAAAATAAGGTCCTGCAGCACTGGGGAGATCCTTATGATGATACACAATTATTGGACTCTCTATAATAGCGAGAGCATACGCAACTTGGTTGGACTCTCTACAATAGTGGTTAATCACAACATTGGCCTGCTGCATAAGTCTTCTGGTCTCCATGACAATATTTTGCAACTTCCAAGCCAACTTTGTATGGCCCAATTAATTTACAATAATAGGTAACTTCTCTTAGCAAACGGAATATGATAACCAGGAAACTAAGGTAAAGACATGCGGCAAAACTATTTTACATTTTATATTTCCAATTTATATAGCTTAATCCGAAGACAATTCTTTCATTTTCGTCTTTTTGCTTGTCAATAGAAAATCACATTGTGTTGTTATTGACGTATGCTTGTTTTTCCTTTGTCCTTTGTTTCTTTTCTCTTTCGCGGGGCGTATGCCGCAGTAGTATTTAGGAGTTGAACATGTGCAAGTTCATCTACTATTAATATCTGATAGGACGTGCGAATAAAAGTTTCACGATGGAATAAGAGTTGTAAAGGTATGTTCCACATTTAATTTATCAATGATGCTCATAACACCACTCTTTCATATATTCTATATATATGGCTTGTTAACCAACTTCGAATCTGCTCGTGAAATTATGATACCACTGAACTATCAATATTATTCCATTTATGTTATCTCTTCTTAATCACAAGCGTCTATAATAACTGCAAAATTTAAACATCCAAATGCATAGACTACACCAAGTAGCACAAATCAGTTTTGTAACCACAAATTTCGTGCTTGAGAAAATATCAGGACACTACTAAAATTTCCCAATTTTCGTCGGAAAAAACCAATCGAAGCCGGTAAAAAAAAGCCTATTTCCGACCAAAACCGATCGAAATATGGAGGCGGCAAATCACTGGTCGGCAAGAGCACCGACCAATTTCGGTCGGAATTCCGACTGATTTTTTTCGGTCTAGTCAACGTCTCAATTTCTGACACGCAATCCATTTGAAATTAAATATACCGATTGACATCGGTTGATATTTTTTAATTTAAATAAAAATAATAATATCAATTCCGAATGAGAGCAGTCGGTAAGTTAATTTAAAGTCATAATATAAAACACACTTACCCTTCGGTCGGAACATAAATAATTCAGAAAAAATATAACTTAAATGTTCTGTCCAAAGTCGGTCAAAAAATTAGATAATTCTGAAAAAATCATGAATATACCGACTGAGTTCGGTAAGAAATAACAATTTCTGAGAATTTTTTCTCAACATTTGCGACTGAAGTCGGTCAGTATTTAACATTTTTTTTTTTAATATTTATTGACCGATTTTAGTTGATTATTTGGGAAAAATTTGGGCAGAAACAACCTGTGTTATAGCTGCACCATCTGCCAAAATAAGAAAATAGTACCAAACGCCTAATTTTAGCACCAAAATGCTTTCAATTAACCAATATTACGTTCAATGAACTAAAACAACTTTAAATCAACCAAAACATGTTCAAATTACAATCAAGCTACAATTAAAACTTTGCATACAACAATAATCAAAGTAAAACATTCAACAAACAAAAATATTCAATAAGAACTAAAACAAGTCAATAAATTATTTCCAATACAAATCCTCAAAAAGTGTTTTGTATTTCTTCTCCTCCACTACTTGAAGAACCTTCGTCGTCAGTACGTGAAGAAGGAGCACCATCAGGCGATGACTCATGAGACCGGGACAATCGAAAAGCTCCAATAGAAAGGATAACTATCAATTGGGTTTGAAGACCTTCAAATTGCTGATCGTTTAACTTCTCTCTGGACTTCGACGCCTGAAGATCGGCTGTTAGCTCTGCGACTTTCTACTGCATAGCTGAGAGGGTCTCCCTATCAATAGACTCGCCTTGTGTAGAAGTCCCTATACCTTGCAATACACACATGTAACAACGAAATGATTTCTCTGGAAGGCCATATGCTATCCCTTTCTTTGACCGCCAACACATTGTAACCAAATCCTTTCAGCGTCCTTGTCTGAAGGTCCAAGCTACATTTATAGCAACTCTACATTTAAAATATGAAATTAGTATATAAATAATATTTTAATCACAATTATAACTTACAGAAAATTTGGAAGCTTACATAAGTAATCTCAGCCCGGTCCTCCACCCATTTATCTGGATCTGGGACGTTGTTCTTCTTCCGAATGTGGGTTTCTAGAAACAACTCATCGTGATTCATTTTCCTCCCACATTTTTCTCCTTCAAATGAAATGAAATATTTTAAATAAATTGAATTGAATTGAATATAATTACAAAATATTATTGTAAGGATTTATGAAAGTACCAGGCGCCTTCTAATCGTCCTCATGCTGATAGCAACCCCACAGTGTAAGGAGCCACCATTCTTAGATGCCCGGACTTTCTTTCCTTGTTCACTTTTCTTTTGAAGTTCTTAAGTTGCCCATTGTCTCAATAAAATCTTCCATAAATGCGGGAATACCAATCAGGCTTCTTATGTATCTTGTGAGAAGATGAGAAAGAGTCAGACAATCTCTTACGGGCCTTGTACTCAAAAGTTTTAGCAACCACCTTTTTATATCGGTTTTCTGATACATACTTCATTTGTAAATCAAATGTATATCTTTAGATGGAGAAATAATTTTTATAACTCTTAACATTTATAAAAAATGCGTTTGTACCTTAAACTAATTGAAAATTAGCTGCTTGAGGTCGAAGGAAAAATTACTCCAAGTTGCATAGGTGCCATTATACAGCTTGCTAATGGCATTGGTGATTATCTTTGTAGTCTCGTGACTTGGATGGAACCTGTAATATAGTAATAAAAATATATGAATCAGCTAATTCAACTCTTATAAAAATATAAAATTAACAGGCAATATATAATTCTTACCCATTCCCCTCAGGCTTGACTATGATCCTATTAAATTGATCATACTCCACTTCCTCTGGATCACGCTCAACGTCTGCATTAGAAGCATGTGTAGAAGGGGTATTAGTACGCTCAGAGCTACTATCTCGAAGGCGGAGTCCTGAAATACTAGGAGATGCACGATGTGGAGATGGAGTGGCAGATGAAGATGGTTGTGATCCAGATCGATGTAAGCTAGATGGCTGTGATCCATACAATGGCACTACAGATGGGTGCACGGTAGTTAGCTATACTAAAGAAGGCAGCTGTCCATATAGCTGTGATGCAAGTGGACTTGACGATGAACGTATCGACCTATGGCCTTGTGATGGAAGACCTATTATAAGAACGAAAGGATATGAAGGGCTAGGCGAAGGCATAGGTCTATAGCTCTGTGGTGGAGGATGGTAAGAATATTATATCGAAGAAATGATTTGTGTAGCGGAAGGATGTATATGAGGAGTGGAGGGAACAGAGGGAGTAGTACTATCCTCGGAATCTACTCGCCTCCTATGCTTCTTAGAGTTTCCACGACTACCTCGACTAAGAGATTTACCATGATCATCATTACCTCGACCCTTGCCTTCCATCTGCAATAAAAAAAATTAGTATAAAATAAAAATCAGTAAAACAACAGTGTTTAAGAAACAATTATGTTAATCCTCATCAGCATATTCTTCCTCATCTGTTCATTCTTCCTCTTCACTTGTGTCAGTTTCATCAGCTAATTGTTGGTCTTCAGTTTCTATGGTTATTATTTCTTCAATATCAACTTCTTCTAATATGTGTTGAGGATGCTCCAAGTCATTTTCTAATTGATCATCCACCAATTGGTGAACAATTGATATGTCATTTTGGTACGCAATGTCTAACACATTTTCGACTTCCACCCTACCCATAGGCTTTCTTTTAATTACCACCAAACAATCAGACTTATCCCTCCGTAACGGATATAGAGCATAATACAGTTGTCTAACATTTTCTGCAATTATAAAAGGATCATAGCGATCATACTCCCTCTTGGTATTAACCTAAATTACGTTGTACTATGAGTGTACATTTGTACCTCTTCTAGGTGTTGGGTCAAACCACTTGCATCGAAAAAGTATGACCCTCTTATATAGCTAACCTGAATATGATAATTCTAGAATCTCTTTGATCACACCATAATAATTAGTATCCCCATCCTAGTTGCCTTCACCGCCTTTAACCCACACCCCACTGTTATTGCTTTTTTAAAACTTAGAGCATTCCTCGGTGTGAAATTTCTAACCACTCACTGTGTATTTAGACATTGTTGTAACCATTGGGGCAGGTCCCCAAGCTATGTCTTTCAAGAATTGATTGACACAACTATTTGGATTTAGGACCTACATATATTGTAACAAAATTCATAAGTGATCAACTATGAATATAATGTAAAATATATCTTTGGAATAACGACCAGGTTGATTGAAGATGGACACTGATGAATATAATGTATCATTCTCATTTTTGACATTGTGTTGATTGAGCCTATTTCTATAACATGGCACATTATTATCGAAGTAGAAAGAATAGAAATGAGCACTTTTCTTTGCAAGATAGGCTTCGCATATAGATTCTTCAATCCTATTCCTCTATTTAACAAACTGTTTACACTTGTTAATAGTCCTACATAATGTGAATGGCAAGTTAGACAATAATGTTCAAAAGATATTTCAATATTGAATCAAATAATGCATTAAATATATTATCGTTCAAAGGGTACATCCATCGGCATTGGAATGAACATCCAAGAAATGCCTCGTGTACAAGGTGAACTGGAAGATGTTCCATCACATCCCAAAATCCACAAGGTAATATTCTTTCAAGTTTAGTAGTTGTTCAGTAATTTTCTAACTCATCTTAACTAGGTTTTCTTCCCTCAATGTGGTAGAACACTAGTCTTTGGAGAATAAACTTATCTCTGTAATGGGTTTCCATAATCTTTCAAGAAAGCTGGAGAAAGCAATTGGAATTAAAGTTTCCATGAAATCATGACAATCATGGCTTTTCAAATGGGACAACTTTCCTTCCTCAATATCTGCACGTTTTCCTAAATTTGATGCATAATCCTTAGGCATTTTCAAATTTTTTACCCACTCACAAATATGTCATTTGTGCTACATAGTGAATATGTAACTAGCCTTGGGCTTGAACATCTTATCATTGTTTGATGACTGCAACCATAATTCATACGCCTATAATACTCACTTCAATTTTGACACATTTAAGATAACGTTTTTTTAAAGCGGAATTCTGCTATTCTTATTGACTCAAGGGGGCTATAATATTTTTTCTCAGCGATCAACTTGTAGAGAAATCCAGACTGGAATTATTGATGATTCTACGTTAGCTCTAAAGTAAGAAGACCACTTAAAAACCCTCATCGGATGAGAAAAGATATACCAGATAGAGCGCAACCAAGTCCATTTTTGAATGAGAAGGCTAAATCATCAACTTATTTGAGGAAGTAGCCATGGAAGATTAGGTCTGTATGATTTTCTGGGGTCGAAAGATCTTCCTTTAGCCTTGAAAGTGTGCTGTTGCTTTAGCGCGAATGAAATCATTTCTCAAAATAAAAAGGAATCCTCCTTTTAAGGTTGGTAACCTAGCCCAAAACTATGCTCATGGGAAAAAAGTATGGGGAAATTAAGAGACCTTGATGTCTTCGCCCTAAGCGCATGCCAGGAAACTCATTCCTCTCATGATTTCCATGATGCGAATCTTACTGTAAGTCTAGTTTAGCCTTACCTTTTACATCGATCATTATGTTGAACAAATTGTCAAAATAGTTCTTCTCAATGTATATGACATCAAGATTATGCCCGAGAAGATTATCCTTCCAACAAGGCAACTCCCAAAAAATGCTCTGTTTGTCCAATTATGAGTAACACATTTGTCCAATTATGAGTAACACCGTATCCCGAAAATCTAGAAGATGTAGTTTCTATAACTTTTGTAAAGTTTTGAACCCTCTACTAGATTTTCTTAATCGATAATATTAGAGGTGGAAAATCAAGTTCAACTTTATTCTTTCTGAGTGCAGTCCTCATATAACGGAACTCGTGATCCTCTAGCAAAAGCGATGACAATCAAACCACGATTGCTTGCGTCCATGTTTTAAAATGAACACTTTATCATTTTTCAAGAAATAAGGATAAGTTAACTTTCCAGCAGTCATCCATCCAGACAACATTCCATATGCAGAAAAATTATTAATAGTCCACATAGTGCGCAAGTTGAAATTTTGCTTAGTTGATGTGTCATATATTTCAACACCATCATACCACAATTGTTTTAGCTCATCAATCAAATGTTGCAAATATACATCAATCAAAATTTTTGGATTACGGGGACCAGGGATAATACAATTTAAAATATATATGGACTTGTCATACACAACTCAGGTGATAGATTATAAGGTGTAAGAAAAACTGACTAGCATGAATATGGTGTCGTAGAGACAGAAAATGGCGTGAATCCATCGGCACAAAAACCCAACCAATATTTTTAGGTTCACTAGAAAATTCTGGATAAGTCCTATCAAAATGCTTCCAACCTTCTCCATATGAAGGATGACACATAACACGGGCGGCCTTCTTTTTTCATAGTTCCATCTCATATGAGGAGCAGAGCTAATCGATGCATACAACCTCTTGAACCTAGGTATAAGAGGCAAATAATGCATCTACTTCACAATAACATTCTTCTCGCTGGAAACCAACACTTGAAACGAGGCTTTTCACAAAATGTACACGTTTCTAACTCTGCATCATCTTTATTGTATAACATGCAGCCATCTTCACAATAATCAATTCTCATAGATGACAATCCTAACATAGAAATCAATCTTTTAGCCTTATAGAAACCAGCAGGTAAGTTGATATTTCAGTCAATTAGTTCACTAATAAGACTAATGAAAGAGTCCATGGCTTCTTGAGAAATATTCCAATCAGATTTAATACTTAATAATCTAACTGGAACAGACAACGCAGAGTGTTTACTCCCTTCACTTAGTGTACGACTAGCAACTTTTAATTGTTCATAGAAATACTTTTCTTCTTCTTTAGGAGCTTGTTCAATACTTTTATCGGGTTCAAACCCGGAGTGCATACTAAAAGCATTTGCACTACCATATTATGAAATCCGTAATTGTGAACATTATTCTCCATTGACCTACTACTTTCACCAACAATCATATTTTAAAATATACCATTACTACCATTGATCTCACTATGATTAATCCACATAAAATAATTATCTATATATCCCCTACTATAAAGATGAGTCTTAACCATGTCTCTTTTAACAATTATATACATTTGCGCTTCACACAAGAACAACTAATCAAATCATCAATTTGAAATGCCGAAAGTGACATTGCATGCCTAATAGACACATCAACCCCTTGAACAAAATCCTCCATCAATCCTTGACAATTAGGGTAATTTCTATTATACATCCAACTACGATGTTCCATCTACCAAAAATAAAATATAAAAACGAGCTTGAGATATTAACATAAGTATAAACATATGCATTACCATATTAGGTATTAACATTTAATTTAAACTTGATTTACATTGTACTTTACGAGATTCAAACTTTAGTATTTAAATTGCATATTATTTCATATTACTCATTAAACTTGAATTAAGTTATAATGCAAATATAAATTTAAATATTAACAAATTCAAGAAGCATGTATAACCCCAATTTAAAAGTTTAATAATATTAAAAAAACTAAATAAAAAATTACAAGAAGCTAAAACAAATATAATTAAAGATTTATCATTTTCAATGAAACTCTAACAAATAAATCAAAAAATAGCTAACAATGTCATCATTTATTAATTCATCATAAGAAGCAACAAATTGTTAATTCAAGTTGTAGTAAACACATATTAATACATTGTTAATGTATGAATAAATGTTAATTTAAGTTGTAATTCATCCGAAAAAGTTCACAGTTTAAGTTGCTAATTAAACGTGCTTTAACTTTTAGTGAATATAATATCAGTGTATTTCAACCTACAATATAAAGATTAAAGTCTAACTAACAAGTAAAAAGTTTCATGGGCTCTAAACTAAGCCCTAAAAATCATAGTTCATCTAAGGCGATTAAGTTGGGAATGAAACACTAGCTCTGGCGAAATAGGCGATTTCGCTGCGAGCTCCTCCCATGGCCAATATGGCCGGCGGCCAGCCACCCTTAATGGCTGGTCTGCCTCCCCTAGCCACAATACCATCTCCTAATCCTAATCCAAACACTTCCCAACCTCTAGACTTCTTCAATTTATCGAAGCCAAGTTTATTAAATATGTCGATGCACGTTAACCCTAGTTCAAAAGTTGTTGAACCTATTCCAGTTAAACCTATTCAGTTTTTACATGGAGAACCTATTGTTAAGTGGACAGAAGCAGAAGTAAATCGCATGAACATTATCGAAGGTCTTCAATATGCAGTGATTAATAAGTTTTCATACGGTTGGCCTGAACTACAAGAGCTACGTAAAATAATTCCTTCTCAATGTGGAGTTACTGGTGAATGCAATATAGGTTTCTTGAGGGATAGGCATGTTCTAATTAGATTGACACTACGGGAAGATTATGTGAGTTTAACTTCGAAGGGAGCTTATTACGTGAAAGAAAAAGATGGGTACCAATACCAAATACATCCTTTGATTTATGATGCTAAGTTCAATCTTGGTGAAGAAACTCCTTTGGCTATGGCATGAATTTTGTTTCCAAATTTGTTGCCTACTTAGTTTGTAAAGGAATGTTTAATTTCCTTGGCCCCAGTAGCAGGAAAACCTTTTCATCTAGATATGGAAACTATTAATAAAACAAGGCCAAGCTGTGCAAGAGTGAAAATACATGTTGATCTTTTAGCTGGGCTACCTAAGAGTGTACATATGGACATTGTGAATGAAGCTACTAGGGAAACAAGGTCTGAATGAGTCAAGATTCGTTATTACTACATTCCTAAGCAAGGAGTGTAGGTTACAAGGCCACGATGAGGAGGAATGCTAGAGATTGCATCAAGAATTGATGGATGATAATAGTAATTCAAAGCAAACTGGGCATGTCAACATGGAGCAAGAGCAAACAGTGGTTGATGATAAGAAGCAGGAGAAATTGAACAACATGTCACCACCAGTTAAGTTACTAACTAGAGGCATTGTAGTTGGATACCCAATGGTAGGTGGACTGCGGTAAGGGACAGTAGATCAAAGAAAAACAATGAGGCTAAGGATAAGGAGGAGAAGGGCAAGGAAGCAGCTAGAAAAGAAGTTACTAATGTGGAGCATAATACAAGTGTTCCGGTGCGAACTACTAACAAGTTTTCCCTATTAAAGGAAGGAGAAATTGAAGAGGCGATACGTGCAAAGAAGGAAGCAATTTTGGAAGTAGAAAACAAGGTGAAAAATGAGGCAAATAAGGGAAGAAGTACAAATCCTTCAACTACTGAGATTGGTAGTCCAAAGAAGAATGAATCTCAAAGTACGGGTAAGGAGAACATTCCTAATCCTAATATAATTTGGATTGGGGAGGCAAATAAGAAGGAGTCTACAATTGAATGGGTGCATAGAAAGTTTGGTACGAGCAAGGAGGAGTTGAAACAACTCAATGTGACTATAAACCATTCGTGTCAAGAAATACCATCACAAACTTTTGATGATTCTGCCATGAACAAGGAGATTAACAATGAAGTAACTTCTGCTAAGGGTTTGTGGAGTGATGAGGTGGAATATATGGATATGAATTATGATGGAATCAATGCTGAAAAGATTTCTCAAGCAGGAGGAAAAGACAACCAAATAGCTGGCCTAATTACTACTACAGTAAACCCTAGTCTACTAAAGACTAGGGTTAGGGATTAATGAGGGTACTGACAAGAAGCAGGGTAATTTATTAGCTGGATATGATAAAGAACAACACGAACAAGATGAAATCATTGAAGGACCACCCGTTTTTAGCTAGTAAGCAAGCCAATGGAACAGTAAATCCTAGAGGTTCTGTGAAGGTTTTTGATAATGTTGAACGTGTTTCGGTGGATTTTTCAGGTGGTGGCCAGGATGAGAATGTTAATATTAAGGTGTTGGAGGATACATTGCACTCATACCATCAAACAACTGAAGGCAAGATGATAGAAACCAATTGAACAGTGATTTATGTGATCTCAGCTACAGTAAACCCTACGTTAGGATCAGTATATGATCTTCAATTTAGGGTGATGCAAGAAGCATTGGGGACTATGGAGATGAATTCAATAATTTTGAAGGAGGCTATAGGGCAGGCACATGATCAAATTGACCTGGCAACAAGGACATGTGCTTCAGAATCTGGGCAGACAAACACAAGGAACAATGCAATTCAAATTGTTGCTCCTGCAATTCATGATCCTGGCATTCTAGCTGAGAAAATGTTTAGCATTACAAGTGGTATATTGGCAAAGGGAATTCTCATAAATCAAAGGATCCAAAAGGAGCTGGGGATGATAGCAAAGAACCATGAGCCAAAGCCTTTGGCACTTCAAATTGTTACTGATAAGCAGCCTGAATTGGAAGAGTTAGGAGAGGATGTTGATGAGGGATCTACAGTAGCAACTTCCAACAAATTGCTCAGCAAGGAGATTTATCACTAAGAAGTTTAGACAAGAAGAAGGTTGGTACGAAACATGCAAGGAAATAAAAGGAGAAAACTGTACATGTTAGGGTACAACCAAAGAGGATTGGGGTCTCTAATTCCAAATAATGTCTATGTATAATGCATTAGTATGAAATGTGAGGTCAATCAATACTCAGAAATATTTCAACATGTTTATTAACCTTTATAGAAAGTACAATTTCTATCTGATTGGTCTTATGGAGCCTTGGCAAGATATTAATAAATTGGAGTTGTATAGGAGAAAATTGGGAATTCACATTGCCTTAGTAGACATGAATGGGAAGATCTTAGCGTTTATTGATGAAGATATTGAAGTGGAAGTGATGATAGACATGGAACAACAACTTACTCTAAATTTGTTTTATAGAATTTTGGATAAAAATTTAATTGTTACATTGGTGCATGCAAAGTGTGATGCAATAGAGAGAATTGAGCTTTGGGATTATTTGTATCACTTAGTTTCTGACATGGAATTACCCTGGCTAGTGGGAGGTGATTTTAATGTCATTCTGACGGAGAAGTATGGAGGCTTGCTAGTTTATCTTAGTAAAGTGCAAGACTTTGCTCATTGTATAGACACTTGTGCTCTATATGACCTTGGTTTCAAAGAGAGTCTATACACATGGTGGAATGGGAGGTCAGGTGATGCTTTCATATTTAAGAGGTTAGATAGGTACCTGGCTAATCAACAATTCTAGGACTTGTTTCCAGCTTTAGAGGTTGAGCATTTTATTAATTGTGGCCCAAATCATGCCTCTCTCCTATTATCATGTAATGTTAATGCTGTTCAAGTGAAGCCATTCAAGTTTCTTAAATTTTGGACAAAACATGAGACATTTTTGGATGTGGTGAAGGAGAATTGGAAGACTGACATTATTGGAAACCCTTTCATTATCTTTCAACACAAGCTAAAGAATGTGATAAAACCACTGGTTGTTTGGAGTAAAGTTACTTTTCAAGCAAATAGTAGCATTGGAGGATGTTATTAAAGTTCATGAAGTAGAGTTTGAGCTCAATCCAACTGCCAACAATAGAGCTAAACTTCATAAGGTTCAGGCTGATCAAGGTATTTACATTTAGAGGAGGATTTCTAGAGACAGAAGGAAGGGATGCAATGTTTTCAAGATGGTGATAGAAACACCAATTCTTCCATAATCATGTTAAATAGAAGAGGAAGAGACTGCAGGTGTCAAGAATTTTAGATAATAATGGGATTTGGCTTGAAGATCAGGATGATGTGGCACAGGAGGCAGTGGAGTTCTTCAAGGCTCAATTCACTGAAGATAGGGTGCTTACAAATTTTGATATTGTGAATCATATCACAAAGACGATCACTGAAGAGCAGAATGATAATCTCTGGGCAGAACCTACCTTGGAGGAGGTGAAGAAGGTTGTCTTTGGGTTAAATAGTGAGAGTGCAAGTGGACCGAATGGTTTCACTGGCTAGTTTTATCATGTATGTTGGGAAGTAAAAGGGGAGGATGTGCTTAATATGATCAAAGCCTTATTTTGTGGTGCTGAATTGCCTAAGTTCATTACTCACAGAAACCTTGTCCTATTGCCCAAGAAGAAGAATGTAGCAACCTTTTATGATATGAGGCTAATTAGTTTGAGTAACTTCTCAAAAACGATCATCTCAAGGGTGTTACATGAGAGACAGGTAGGGTTACTTCCTACCCTAATTTCTCCAAACCAGGCTAGTTTTGTTTAAGGTAGGAGTATAGTGGAGAACATATTGTTGACTCAAGAAATAGTCACTGATATTAGAAAGAGAGGCAGCCATCAAATGTAGTGATCAAGCTTGACATGGCCAAAACTTATGACAGGGTGTCCTGGCTATTCTTGACAAAAGTATTGAGACAAATGTGGTTTGGAGAAATCTTCATTGATATGATTTATAGGTTGGTATCCAATAATTGGTATTCAGTGCTATTGAACGGGCAAGTGTAACGACCCGACCGATCATTTTGAGAGTTGTAGCCGCGTTCCCTCATTTACTGCTCATTTTATGCTTCATAGCTGCTATGTGACTTGCTGGGGTAGTTAGTACAAGTCCGTAGAGGTTTCGAAATGAATAGAAACACTTAGTCTCAAGGTTTAAAGCATAAGTTGAAATGGTTGACCGGATGTTGACTTGTGTGTAAATGACTCAAAAATAGAGTTTTGATGGTTCCGTTAGCTCTGTTGGGTGATTTTGGACTTAGGAGTGTGTCCATATTGTGATTTGGAGGTCCAAAGTTGAATTAGGCTTGAAATGGTGAAAGTTGGAAATTTAGAACTTTGACCGAGAGTGAAACTTGTGGTTACTGGGTTCGGATTGGGGTTCTGGGGGTTGGAGTAGGTCCGTGGTGTCATTTGTGACTAGTGCGCAAAATTTGAGGTCAATCGGACGTGATTTGATATGTGTTTAGCTCCTACGCCTTTGGATTATTATATAGCCAAGGCATATAGGCGACACTACTCGAGCTTTTGTCCCCCTTACTTGTACCTTTTCCGTTGGGGTTTGCTTTCTACTATTAATAAAATTATATATTTTGCCAAAAACAAAAAATAGGCTTGAATTGGGGTGCGATTCATGATTTTAGCATTATTTGATGTGATTTAAAGGATCGACTAAGTTCGTATGATATTTTGGGACTTGTTGGTATGTTTGGTTGAGGTCCCGGGGGCCTCGGGTGAGTTTCGAATGATTAACGAATCAATTTTGGACTTTATGTTATGGCTGGAGATTTTCTGGTATCTGTATCTGGTTTTCTAATACATGATTGTATGGAAAGGTCCGGGATCGCGTAAGCTTGTTTGGGGCAGTGGTATTTTTGCTCTATGCGTTTCCGAAGTAGGGCATAGCCGCGTTCGCGAAGAGGAGATGAGGCAGCTGGTTCATGTGCGTTTGTGCTTCACGGTCGCGCGAGGGTGGACGCGATCGCGATCGCGTAGGTCTGAAGAGGGTAGAGTTCCGCGTTCACGTGGAGGACGCCGCGTTCGCGAAGGCCATTTTTGGGGGGCATCTTTGTTTTGTTCTTTACGATTGCGAGGGGCTTTCCGCGGTTGCGAAGAGTAATCACCGGGCAGCAATTTTAAAAATTCAAAAATGAGGTTTTGAGTTTACAATTTGATTTTTGGAGCTCTGTGGGAGGTGATTCTTGGAGAGATTTTCAAGTGGGTGATTGGGGTAAGTGATTCTTACTTAGTTTTGGTTAAATTCCATGTTTATGTCTTTGATTTCATCATTAAATTAGTGATTTGGGGTGAAAGATTGAGGAAAAAAGGAGGAAAGTTCTTTTGGGCCGATTTTTGAGGTTTTGATCGAGATTTTGGTATCGAATTTGAGTAATTTTGGTATGGGCAGGTTGAATGAGTGTTCGAATTTTGTGACTTTTACCCGATTCCGAGATGTGGGTCTGGGATTCGACTTTTGAATTGACTTTTTGGCTTTTGATTAAGAGCTTAGTATTTTCTTGTGGAATTGAATACTTGGCTCGTGTTGATTGTGTCGAACTATTTATGACTAGATTCGAGGAATTTGGAGGCCGTTTCGTGAGGCAAGGGCTTGTCAGAGTAGGGATTTGCACAGATTGAGGTAAGTAACACTTCTATACTTGGTTCTAAGGGTATGAAAACCCGAATTACGTGTTACGTGATTGATGTTGAGGTGACGCGCATATTTGGTGACAGGCATGTGGGCGTGCACTATGTAAACTGTGAATTAGTCTATTTCATGGAAATTGTGTAGCTTTCTTAACTGAACACTTTTACCGTACTCCACGTGTTAGAGCACTTGAGCTGTAATTCATGCTAGAAATGATATTTAGGCTATATGCTGGTACTGTTGGGACCCACAATGGTCGTTCCTTACTGTTGAGTTAGTTGTTTAATTGCAGTCATGTACTCAGTCGTATTTATTATTCATATCATAACTCAGTCTCTGTTATTGTACATTGATACATCTCGCATTATTGATTTGGGCTGCTTAGAATGAGCATTTTGAGCCCGAGAGACTTGAGAGATTAATGACTGAGCATGGCCGAGGGCCTGATTGTGAGTGATATTTTAGGGATCGGGCTGCATGCCACAACATGTTTTAATTTACTTATGCCTGGATCTGGCTTATTATAGCGCTTGGGCTGAAGGAGCCCCTTCAGAGTCTGCACCCCCACAGTGAGCGCAGTGGATATTATATTTGGGATGGAGTTCCCTGGCATGGATTTGCCCCATATATTCACACGTGTGATAGAGGTCCGTGGGCATGGAGTTGCTCTATACATTTATATTTGGGATGGAGTTCCCTGGGCTAAACCTTCCCCGTACTGTACTGAGTGATTGAGTACCCTCAGAGTGTGAGTACGCTAAGCTTTTGTTGTAGTGCACCACATACAACATGCACAGTTGCATGCAGGTATAGAAATTTCTTATCCCTCATATCATTCAGAGTTGACCTATTTTACTTGTATTGAGTTTTTATCTGATGAACTTGAAAACATGCTTACATTTCTGTACTATTATTTCTATATTGAACTGTACTTCCTGAGTTCGTCGCTACTTTCAGTCCAAAAGTTAGATTTGTTACTTATTGAGTTGGTTGTACTCACGCTACACCCTGCACCTCGTGTGCTGATCTCGGTGCTTTCGGTCCCGGCGGTTGCTGAGTTGCGGAGTCCGGGCCTTCGGAGATCATCGAGGTTGCTGCTTGGCGTTTGCAGACCTTGACTCTCCTCCCTTATCTTTCATTTTATTTTTCAGTTTTATTTTCTAGACGGTGTACCAGATTATATCTTTATGTAGATGCTCATGTACTCGGTGACACCCCAGTTTTAGGAGAGATTATGTATTGAGTTATGACTTCCTCTCCTGCTCTTAGAAGATTTTTCCTTTAATTAAACTGTTTTCGTATCTTTCAAAGATTTAAAGTGCTGAAATGTTTGAGTAGTTGGCCTGCCTAGTACTATGATAGTCGCCATCACGAGCGATTAATATTGGGTCGTGACAAGTTGGTATCAGAGCCTAGGTTACATCTCACGAGTCATGAGCATATCTAGTAGAGTCTTACGGATTGGTACGGAGACATCTGTACTTATCTTTGAGAGGCTGCCGAACCCTAAGGAAACTTCACATTCTTTTATTCTTGTCATGCAGATTTGTTGATTCCTGTAACTAAACTTTTGTTATTCTGTTCTCCCACAGTTGGTGAGGACACGTGCTACCGTACAAGACGGATAGCCACCAGTACCACCGGCTTGGGCCATGAGAGGCCGATCATAGTAGGGGCCGGGCAAAGGTGCAGCTCATACAACAGCTGGAGCACAACCTGCAGATTCACCAGTTGCTCCAGCACAGGAGTAGTAACGAAATATGGTTGAGCTAGTGGGGCTAGCTCTGGCACCAGTTATCCTCATTGTGATTCCAGGCCTTCAATAGTCTTTGGCTCAGATTTTAACAGTGTGCACCAGCCTTGCTCAGGTGGTTTCTATTCGGGCCACAGCTGCCATTTCTCAAGCCGGGGGAGGTATTTAGATTTCCACCGCTCGTACTCTAGAGCAAATGATGCAGGGATTTTAGACATCTGGGGTACCACCAGCCCAGCCGGTTGCAGCTGCTCAGGTCTAGGTGGGTCCCGTTATGACTGATGATTAGCTGGGGAGACTAGAGAAATTTAGGAGACTCCAGCCTCCATCATTTAGTGGGGCTGAGTCATAGGATGCTCAGGACGTTTTGGACAGATTCCAGCGGATTCTTCGCACGACAAGTCATCTGGAGACCAATTGGGTCTCATTCACTATTTTTCACTTTACTAGGTCTGCTTTCAGATGGTGGGAGGCTTATGAGAGGTTCATGCCGGTCGGTGCAGCACCACTTACGTGGCTTGAGTTCTCCGTTCTCTTATTGGAGAAGTTCGTGCCATAGTCTTGCAGGGAGGAGCTGCATAGACAGTTCGAGAAGCTACGTTAGGATGGCATGTCACTGACCCAGTACGAGATGAGGTTTTCGGAGTTGGCTTGTCACACAGTATGGTTGGTTCCCACTAATAGGGAGAGGATTAGGAGGGTCATCGATGGTCTCACATATCAGCTGTGGTTTCTTATGACTCGGAAGAGTGCATCTGGTGCTACTTTTAATGAGGTGGTTGATATTGCTTGGCAGATAAAGATAGTCCGTAGTCAGGAGAGGGAGGCTAAGAGGCCTCGAGGTTGGGGTGGTCCCAATGGTGTTCATTCTAGGGGACAATCTTACCACAACAAGGGTCATCCTTATAGCCCCGCTCAGATGGCTCGTCCAGTTCACCATTGTGCATTATCTAGCAATGATTCATACAGTGCCCGTTTGGGCCAAACATCTCTTAGTGCTCTTCCAACTTAGAGTTCATTCCCTGTACCATCAGTTTAGGTTTCGTCTGTACCAGGTTCTTCTGATAGTTATTTTGGTTTTTTGGGGTCCGCTTCAGTACTTGTCGCCATTCTCCGAGAGGGGTTATTTTGAGTGTGGAGATTTGGGTCGCATGAAGCGATATTACCCCTACCTTTCGGGAGGTCCAGCTCAGCAGAGGAGTCAAACTATGACTTCAGCACTAGTTACTTCACTACCTGCCCAGCCAGCTCGGGGTTGGGCTCAGGCAGCCAGAGGTCGCCCTAGAGGGGGAGGCTGATCAGGGGGCGGCCATGACCGGTTCTATGCTCTTCCTGCCAGACCAGATGCCGTCACTTCAGACACAGTGATCATAGGTATTGTCTTAGTATGCCACAAAGATGATTTTGCATTATTTGACCCTGGTTCCACGTATTCGTATGTATTATCGTATTTTTCTCATTATCTGGATATGACCCCTGAGTCCTTAGTCTCATCTATTCATGTAACTATGCCGGTGGGCGATACTATTGTTGTGGACCGTGTATATCGGTCATGTGTAGTGATTATTGGGAAATTGGAGACTAGAGTTGATCTCTTATTGCTTAGTATGGTTAATTTCGACGTGATCTTAGGTATGGATTGGTTGTCTCCATGTCATGCCATTCTGGATTGTCACGCTAAGACCGTGGCATTGGCGATGCTGGGGTTGCCAAGGATCGAGTGGAGTGGTTCTTTAGACTATGTATCCAGCAGAGTGATTTCATATTTAATGGCCCAACGAATGGTTGGGAAGGGGTGCTTATCTTATTTAGCCTTTGTGAGGGATATCAGTGCTGATACTCCTACTATTGATTCAATTCTGGTGGTGCGGGACTTTTCGGATATGTTTCCGGCAGGTTATGTTTCCTTCAGACCTTCCGGGCATGCCGCCATACAGGGATATTGACTTTGGTATTGACCTGATGACGAGAATTCAGCCCATTTCTATTCCTCCATACCATATGGCGCTAGCTGAGTTGAAAGAATTGAAAGAGCAGCTTTAGGAACTCCTTAATAAGGGGTTTATTAGGCCTACTGTGTCACCTTTTGGTGCACCGGTTCTGTTTGTGAAGAAGAAGAATGGTACTATGCGGATGTGCATCGGCTATAGCCAGTTGAATAAAGTTATAATCAAGAACAAGTATCCTTTGTCGCGTATTGATGATCTATTTGACCAGCTTCAGGGAGAGAGAGTGTTCTCTAAGATTGATTTGAGGTCTGGGTATCACCAGTTGAAGATTCGGGACTCGCATATTCTAAAGACAACATTCAAGACCTGTTATGGTCATTATGAGTTCCTTATGATGTATTTTAGGCTGACCAACGCCCCAGCAGCATTCATGCATCTGATGAACAATGTATTTCAGTCTTATCTCGACTCGTTTGTCATAGTATTCATTACTGATATACTGGTGTACTCTCGTAGCCAGGAGGAGCATGCCCAGCATTTGAGGATTGTTTTGCAGCGATTGAGGGAGGAGAAACTTTATGCAAAGTTCTCCAAGTGTGAGTTTTGGCTTAGTTCAGTGGCGTTCTTAAGGCACATGGTGTCCAGTGAGGGGATTAAGGTGGATTCGAAGAAGATAAAGGCGGTTCCGATTTGGCCCAGGCCGTCCTCAGCTACAGAGATTCGGAGCTTTCTCGGCTTAGCCGGTTATTATCATCGCTTCGTGGAGGGTTTTTTGTATATTGCATCACCTTTGACCAAATTGACCCAAAAGGGTGCTACTTTCAGGTGGTCAGATGAGTGTGAAGAGAGCTTTCAAAAGCTTAAGACTGCCTTGACCACAACTCCAGTTCTAGTTCTACCTTCAGCTTCTGGTTCTTACACAATGTATTGTGATGCTTCTCAGATTGGTATTAGGTGTGTCTTGATGCAGGGGGGTAGAGTAATTGCTTATGCTTTGCGCCAGTTGAAGCCCCATGAGAAAAACTACCCTGTTCATGATTTGGAGTTGGCTGCCATCGTTCATGCATTAAAGATTTGGAGGTATTATCTCTAAGGTGTGTCTTGTGAGGTATTTACGGATCATCGGAGTTTCTAGAACTTATTCAAATAAAAGGATCTAAATTTGAGGCAGCAGAGATGGTTGGAGCTGCTAAAGGCCTATGATATTACTATTCTTTATCATCCCTGGAAGGCCAATATGGTGGCCAATGCCTTGAGTAGGAAAGCGGTGAGTATGGGTAGCCTTGCATTCATTCCTGCTGGTGAGAGACCTCTTGCAGTTGATGTTCAAGCCTTGACCAACCAGTTCGTGAGATTAGATGTTTCGGATTCCAGCCGAGTTCTAGCTTGTGTGATTTCTCGGTATTTCTTATTTGATCGCATTAGAGAGTGCTAGTATGATGATCCCCATTTGCTTGTCCTTTAAGGACACAGTTAAGCACGGTGATGCCAGAGATGTTACTATTAGGGATGATGGGGTGTTGAGGATGCAGGGTCGGATATGTGTGCCTAATGTTGACGGGCTATGTGAGTTGATTCTTGAGGGCCCACAATTCGCGGTATTATCCATCCGGGTGCCGCGAATATGTACCAGGACTTGCGGTAGCATTGTTGGTGGAGGAGAATGAAGAAGGACATAGTGGGGTATGTAGCTCGGTGCCTAAACTATCAACAGGTGAAGTATGAGCATAAGAGACCCGGTGGATTGCATTAGAGGCTTGAGATTCCGGAGTGGAAATGGGAGCGTATCACTATGGATTTTATAGTTGGGCTCCCACGGACTTCGAGGAAGTTCAATGCTATTTGGGTGATTGTGGATCGGTTGACCAAGTCCGCACACTTCATTCTAGTTGGGACTACTTATTCTTCAGAGCGGTTGGCTGAGATTTACATCCGCGAGATTGTTAGCCTTCACGGTGTGCCGGTGTCCATCATTTCAGATCATGATACATATTTTACATCACAGTTTTGGAGGGCAGTGCAGCGTGAGTTGGGCACCCGGGTTGAGTTGAGTGTAGCATTTCACCCTCAGATGGACAGACAATCCGATTGCACTATTCAAATATTGGAGGATATGCTACGCGCTTGTATCATAGATTTCGGGGGTCCTTGGGATCAGTTTCTGCCGCTCGCTGGAGTTTGCCTACAACAACAACTACTGGACTACCATTCATATGGCTCTGTATGAGGCTTTGTATGGGAGATGGTGTCGATCTCGGTGGGTTGGTTTGAGTCGCTCGAGGCTACACTATTGGGTACTGACTTGGTTCAGGATGCTTTGGACAAGGTTACATTGATTCAGGATCGGCTTCGCACTACATAATGTAGATAGAAGTGTTACACCGACAGGAAGGTTTGTGATGTTGCTTTCATGGTTGGGGAGAAGGTACTGCTCAAGGTTTCACCCATGAAGGGTGTATGAGATTCGGGAAGAAGGGAAAGTTGAGCCCTCGGTATATTAGGCCGTTTGAGTTACTTTAGAGGATTGAAGAGGTGGCTTACAAGCTTGCTTGCCACCTAGTTTGTCGAGTGTGCATCCAATATTTCATGTTTCCATGCTCCGGAAGTATGTCGGCGATCCGTCTCATGTTTTGGATTTCAGCACGGTTTAGTTGGATGATGATTTGACTTATGATGTGGAGCCGGTGGTCCTTTTGGATCGGCAGGTTCGAAAGTTGAGGCCGAAGGACATAGCTTCAGTAAAGGTGCAGTGGAGAGGTCAACCAATTGAGAAAGCTACTTGGGAGACCGAGGGGTAGATGCAGAGCAGATATCCACGCCTATTTCAAACTCCAGGTATGTTTCTAGACAGTTTGTTTAAGAGGGGGAGGATGTAATGACCGGGCCGGTCGTTTTGAGAGTTGTAGCCTTGTTCCCTCATTTATTGCTCATTTTATGCTTTATAGCTGCTATGTGACTTGCCGGGATAGTTTGTTGGGGTCCAGAGAGGTTTCAGAATTAATTGAGACACTAAGTTTGAAGGTTGAAAGCTTAAGTTGAAATGGTTGAGCGGATATTGACTTGTGTGTAAACGACTCTAGAATAGAGTTTTGATGGTTCCGTTAGCTCCATTGGGTGATTTTGGACCTAGGAGTATGTCTGGATTGTGATTTTGAGGTCCGTAGTTGAATTAGGCTTGAAATGGTGAAAGCTAGAAATTTGGAAGTTTGACGGAGAGCGAACCTTATGGTTCTTGGGCTCGGATTGCGGTTCCAGGGGTTGGAGTAGGTCTGTGGTGTTATTTGTGACTTGTGTGCAAAATTTGAGGTCAATCAGACGTGATTTGATAGGTTTCGACATCGTCTGTGGAAGTTGGAATTCCTTAGATTCAATAGGCTAGAATTGGGGTAAAATTCATGATTTTAGCATTGTTTGATGTGATTGAAGGCTCGACTAAGTTCGTATGGTGTTTTGGGACTTGTTGGTATGTTTGGTTGAGGTCACGAGAGCCTCGGGTGAGTTTCGGATGGTAAACGGATCAATTTTGGACTTGATATTATGGCTGAATATTTTCTGGTGTCTGTATATGGTTTTCTTATACGCGATCACATGGACAGGTCCGCGATCATGTAGGCATGTTTGGGGAAGTGGTGATTTTTGGTCTACGTGTTCGCAAAGTAGGGTACGCGATTGCGTAGGATGGCCAAGCAGTGAATTGCGAACGTGTGGGCATAGCCGCGTTCGTGAAGAGGAGATGAGGCAGCTGGTTCACGTGCGTTTGTGCTTTGCGGTTAAGTGAGGGTGGACGCGATCGCATAGGTCTGAAGAGGGCAGAGTTCCGTGTTCGCGTGGAGGACGCCGCGTTCGCGAAGGCCATTTTTGGGGGGCAGCTTTGTTTTGTTCTTTACGATCGCGAGGGGCTTTCCGCGGTTGCAAAGAGTAATCACCGGGCATCAATTTTAAAATTCAAAAACTAGGGTTTGAGTTCATTTTTACAATTTGATTTTGGGAGCTCTGTGGGAGGTGGTTCTTGGAGAGATTTTCAAGTGGGTGATTGGGGTAAGTGATTCTTACTTAGTTTTGGTTAAATTCCATGTTTATGTCTTTGATTTCATCATTAAATTAGTGATTTGGGGTGAAAGATTGAGGAAAAAAGGAGGAAAGTTCTTTTTGGCCGATTTTTGAGGTTTTGATCGAGATTTTTGTATCGGATTTGAGTAATTTTGGTATGGGCGGACTCGAGGTTGAATGAGTGTTCGAATTTTGTGATTTTTACCCGATTTCGAGATGTGGGTCTGGGGTCCGACTTTTGAGTTGACTTTTTGACTTTTGATTAAGAGCTTAGTATTTTCTGGTGGAATTGAATACTTTGGCTCGTGTTGATTGTGTCGAACTATTTATGACTAGATTCGAGGAATTTGGAGGCCGTTTCGCGAGGCAAGGGCTTGTCGAAGTAGGGATTTGCACAGATTGAGGTAAGTAACACTTCTAAACTTGATTCTAAGGGTATGAAAACCCGAATTACGTGTTACGCAATTGATGTTGAGGTGACGCGCATATTTGGTGACAGGCACGTGGGCGTGCACTGTGTAAACTTTGAATTAATCTATTTCATGGAAATTGTGTAGCTTCCTTAACTGAACACTTTACCGTACTCCATGTGTTAAGCACTTGAGCTGTAATTCATGTTAGAAATAATATTTAGGCTATATGCTAGTACTGTTGCGACCCACAGTGGTCGTTCCTTACTGTTGAGTTAATTGTTTAATTGCAGTCATGTACTCAGTCGTATTCATTATTCATATCATAACTCAGTCTCTGTTATTGTACATTGTTACATCTCGCATTATTGATTTGGGCTGCTTAGAATGAGCGTTTTGAGCCCGAGAGACTGGAGAGATTAATGACTGAGCATGGCCGAGGGCCTGATTGTGAGTGATAATTTAGGGATCGGGCTGCACGCCACAACATGTTTTAATTTACTTATGCCTGGATCTGGCTTATTATAGCGCTTGGGCTGAAGGAGCCCCTCTAGAGTCTGCACCCCCACAGTGATCGCAGTGGATATTATATTTGGGATGGAGTTCCTTGGCATGGAGTTGCCCCATATATTCACACCTGGGATGGAGGTTCCTGGGCATGGAGTTGCCCTATACATTTATATTTGGGATGGAGTTCCTAGGGCTGAACCTTCCCCGTACTGTATTGAGTGATTGAGTACCCTCAGAGTGTGAGTACGCTACGACTTCCGTTGTAGTGCACCACATTCAGCATGCACAGTTGCATGTAGGTATAGAAATGTCATATCCCTCATATCATTCAGAGTTGACCTATTTTACTTGTATTGAGTTTTTATCTGATGAACTTGAAAACATGCTTACATTTCTGTATTGTTATTTCTATATTGAATTGTACCTGCTGAGTTCGTCACTACTTTCAGTCTAAAGGTTAGATTTGCTATTATTAAGTTGGTTGTACTCACGCTATACCCTGCACCTCGTGAGCTGATCTCGGTGCTTTTGGTCATGGCGGTTGCTGAGTTGCGGAGTCCGGACCTTCGGAGATCATCGAGGTTGCTGCTTGGCGTTTGCAGACCTTGACTCTCCTCCCTTATTTTTCATTTTATTTTTCAGTATTATTTTCTAGACGGTGTACCAGATTATATCTTTATATAGATGCTCATGTACTCAGTAACACCCCAGTTTTGGGAGAGATTATGTATTAAGTTATGACTTCCTCTCCTGCTCTTATAAGATTTTTCCTTTAATTAAACTGTTTTCGTATCTTTCAAAGATTTAAAGTGCTGAAATGTTTGAGTAGTCGGCCTGCCTAGTACTATGATAGTCGCCATCACGAGCGATTAATTTTTGGCCGTGACAAGTTGGTATCAGAGCCTAGGTTGCATCTCACGAGTCATGAGCAGATCTAGTAGAGTCTTGCGGATCGGTACAGAGACGTCTGTACTTATCTTCGAGAGGCTGTCGAACCCTAAGGTAACTTCACATTCTTTTATTCTTGTCATGCATATTTGTTGATTCCTGTAACTAAACTTTTGTTATTCTGTTCTCCAACAGATGGTGAGGTCACGTGCTACCGTACTAGACGGACAACCACCAGTACCACCGGCTAGGGCCATGAGAGGCCGATCATGGTAGGGGCCGGGTAGAGGTGCAGCTCATACAACAGCTAGAGCACAACCTACAGATTCACCTGTTGTTCCAGAACAAGAGCAGTAACCAAATATGGTTGAGCTAGTGGGGCTAGCTCTGGCACCAGTTGTGCCCATTGTGATTCCAGGCCTTCAATAGGCTTTGGCTCAGATTTTAAGAGTGTGCACCAACCTTGCTCAAGCGGTTTCTGTTCGGACCGCAGCTGCCACTTCTCAAGCCGGGGGAGGTATTCAGTCTCCCACCGCCCGTACTCTAGAGCAGATGATGTAGTGATTTTTGACATCGGGGGTACCACCAGCCCAGCCGGTTGTAGCTGCTCAGGTCCAGGTGGGTCCCATTATGACTGATGATTAGCTGGGGAGACTAGAGAAATTTGGGAGACTCCAGCCTCCATTATTCAGTGGGACTGAGTCCTAGGATGCCCAGGATGTTTTGGACAGATTCCAGCGCATTCTTCGTACGACAAGTATTCTGGAGACCAGTCGGGTTTTATTCACTACTTTTCTGTTTACTGGGGCTGCTTTCAGATGGTGGGATGCTAATGAGAGTTGCATGCCGGTCGGTGCAGCACCACTTACATGGCATGAGTCTCCGTTCTCTTCTTGGAGAAGTTCGTGCCATAGTCTTGCAGGGAGGAGTTGCACAGACAGTTCGAGCAGCTACGTTATGTATAGAAATGTCATATTCCTCATATCATTTGGACTTGACCTAGTTTACTTGTATTGAGTTTTATCTGATGAACTTGAAAGCATGCCTACATTTCTGTACTCTTATTTCTATATTGAACTGTACCTGCTGAGTTACTCACTACTTTCGGTCCAAACGTTAGATTTGTTACTTATTGAGGTTGTACTCACACTACACTCTGCACCTCATGTGCAGATCCAGGTGCTTCCGGTGTTGGCGGTTGCTGAGTTGCGAAGTCCAGTCCTTCGGAGATCATCGAGGTAGCTGGTTGACGTTCGCAGACCTTGACTCTCCTATCTTATCTTTCATTTTATTTTTTGGTTTTATTTTCTATACGGTGATTATATCATTATGTAGATGATCATGTACTCGGTGACACCCCGGTTTTGCGAAAGATTATGTTTTGAGTTATGACTTCCTATCCTGCTTTTAGAAGATCTTTCCTTTAATTAAACTATTTTCGTATCTTTCAAAGATTTAAAGTGTTGGAAATGTCTGAGTTGTCGGCTTGCCTATTACTATGATAGGCGCCATCATTACAGATTAGTTTTGGGTCGTGACAGCAAGCTAATGGATTCTTCAAAACAACATAAGGAGTAAAGCAAGATGATCCTCTATCTCCTACTTTGTTTATATTGGCTTCTTAGGTGCTAGGGAAAGCTTGGGATGATTTATTTGATAATCCAATCTCATTAGATTTGATATGCCAAAATGGAGTAAAAACATCAACTATCTTTCTTATGCTGATGATACAATTATCTTCTGCTCATCACACTATGGAGCAATATAGTTGATTATGAATCTGTTGGAAGATTATGAAGCTGCTTTTGGGCAGAAGGTGAACAAGGAAAAATCATCTTTTTATAGGCATGAAAATGCACCTCCAGAAGAAGCCAACACTGTGCACTTGATCACCACTTTTGAAAGGCATCCTTTCCCTTTTACATATCTTGGATGCCCTATCTTTTACAGTAGAAGGAAGAAGAAATTTTATAAAGGTATAATGCCAAAATGTGCAGGAGAGGTTACATTAAGGACAAGATTCTTTCTATAGGAGGAACGACAGTTCTTATTGCTCATGTGCTAGAGAGTATGCCGATTCATCTTTTATGAGCTGTGAATCCACCAAAATATGTGATAAATACATAATATTTGCTAGATTCTTTTGGAGTAATTCTGGAAATGAAAGGCTAGATATTGCGTATAATGGGATACAATGTGCTTGCCTAAAGATGAAGGAGGAGTTGGCTTTAGATCTCTTTATGATGTGTCTAAGGCTTTATTTGCTAAGTTGTGGTGGAACATTAGAACAAAAGACACATAATTGACTGAGTTTATAAGGAACAAATATTGTAAAAAGATCAATGAGGCGTTAGTACCTTGGATAAATGGATCTCAAGTATGGAAGAAGATGATGGAGATGAGGGATTTGCTTGAACATCAAACATGGTGCCAACTGAAGAGAGGAGATGCAAAATTTTTGTATGATAACTGGACTGGTCTTGATTGCACTTTACCATGTAACTGGTCCAGATGTTACAACCCGTAATTCCGTACGTTAGATTACGCCGTAAGATAGTTTACGTATAAGGGCCTAAGAACCGGAAAAGAGTTAAAAACACAAGAAAAAGGACAACACGTGTTGCAAAGTATGGAATGCTATCGCATAACCAACATGTGAGCCGCATTTTTACATGCTGAGATCGCAGACCAAGGCAGAGTCTTGGGCTAAGACTAATGTCAGAAATACGGTCGAATCTACGATCGCATTTGTGGTATGCGAACCGCATTTTGAGCATAAGGTATCGCATACTGGAACAGAGTTCTGGGCTGAAATCAACGTCAGGAATGCGGCCAGAATGCGGACCGCAAATCTGACCCCCTGTATCGCATAGTGTGACAGGTTTCTGGGCTGAGGTTCGCGTCCAAAATGCGAACCACATGTTATGTTTGCGACGAGAATGCGGTAGCATATATGACAGGCGTCAGCCACGTGTATTATTTATTTGCCAAGTTAAAAGGTTAGTATAAAAGGCTCCAAGGTCGCCCAAGAGAGTTATTTCATCTTCATTCCAGACCTCCACAATGAAAAAGAATCCCTACGATCCCTTCTCAAGGAACCCCATGAACCCTAATTAAATTTCTCTCTTCCAAGTTCTAAATTGAGAGTAAAAGCTAGGGATTGAAGAACTGAAGAAAAGCCTCAAATGATTTCTCCTTCTTTGAAGCCCTAACTGGGAGTGAGACTTAGAAATTGAAGAATCAAGGAAGAGGGCTAGTTAATCAAATATGCAGGTAAGTTACTGCTTTCTCCTACATTCTTTTCTTGGGGATTCTCGGAAATCCATTCTATGCATGTAAGAACTCATGGGAATGGTGAATGGAAGCCATGAGTTCAAGTGAATTACTGCTAATAGACTGGGTTATGGTTGATTTGGGTTGTTGTTGAGCTGCATGTGTTATTATTATGTTTGTGAGGTTTTAGAAGAAGAAGGGTGTGGAGAAACACCATATGAATTTAGGGGATTGTGATTAATGATAGCTATAACGCTTAGAGGGTAACAATTGAATTGTTCTTTATTTATAGACTAAGGAATTGTAACAATTGCGTAGCTTGAGGAATTGGTGCAGTATATACCAGGTACGTAAGACTATACCGTTCATTCTTTGCACGACTCCGATTATATATATATACGATACGATGAACGATCCCCAAAGAAACTCTACTCCTAGAAGCTAGCGGTACTTACGTTGTTTTTCCCTCCTGTGGAATGATTGCTCTTATTCTTATGATATCAATGTTGTTGGTACTTCCCGAGTCTCATTAAGGTTCATGATAAAGAAATAGTCCGAATTACGTGTTTAGAGGATAGCAGTCTTATGTCACTCCAAAAGGCATAGAACGTATTTTCATAAGTTGAGCATGCATTATATATATGTGTATCTAGTTTACTCTACCAAGCCGTGTTATTGTCGGCTGGGTATGGCACTTATTATGCAACCACTGATCAGTTGGGTATGATAATGATGAGCCCACAGAGGCGTACATATATGATTATGATAAAGCCCACAGAGGCATATGAAATGGATAATGATAAGGCTACAGAGGCATAGGTATATGATGATTTTTAGAAAGGTTATGTGATATGTATATGCATAAGCACGTCAGGCATGTCATGGTTAGCCGCCCTCAGAGGCGTTCAGATGGTACATGTTATATGTTTCCTATCCTGATACATATTACTGCTCTTATATTATGTTTTCCTGTCTTACATACTCAGTACATTATTCATACTGACGTCCTTTTCTGTGGACGCTGCATGTCGTGCTGCAGGTCCAGGCAGACAGATAGACGAGGCTCCCCCACCGCAGTAGGCTACCCAGTTCGGCAGATATTGGCAAGATTCATCCTTCGGACTTGCCGTAGTTGTGGTATGCATTTTGTATAGGCATTATGGACATGTCGGATCCCTTTTCCGACGTAGGTTGTATGATGTATGTTCCAGTAGATGCTCATAGACAAGTGTCAGTTTATGCGTAGACAAGCGTTGGGTTATGTAAGGACAATGGTATGACTTATGTACAGTTGGAACTGCCTTGTCGACAGACGTATGTATTTTGTTGTATAGTTTTGTATCGCAGCCTTGTTGGCATATTATGTATATAAGTATGTTCACATCATGGTATGATATTTCAGTTCATTATGATTATTGTTCGAGATTGTATGTGTATGAAAAGCCTTATAGATAATGAGGAAAGTTAGATGAAGGGTACGCCGGTGCCCGTTGTGTAGGGTCCGGTGGCCGTCGCGGCCCTCTGGTCGGGACGCGACAGATTTGGTATCAGAGCAGGTCGTGTCCTAGGGATTGTCTATGAGCCGTGTCTTGTAGAGTCTTGATTATGGGTGTGTAGCGTGCCACATTTTATAATCAGGAGGCTGCCTGACATTTAGGATTGTTACCTTCTTTCTAAATCTAGATCGTGCGTAGAGCTGAGTCGTAAGTGTTCATCCCTAATATTCACCTTGTTTTCTTACAGCAATGCCTTCGACTAGGAAGCAAGAAAATAGTAGACGGCTTGATACAGATGCGGGAGAGGGTACCAGTAAGGTGCCCCAAGCTAGAGAAGGCCAAAGTGAGCCTCAAAGTGAGATGCCGTCTCGGACCTCATCTACCCCTCCTTCCCCAGCATCTCCAATTTCTTTATCTGGTACTACAGACCAGGACTTGAGGACTGCAGTACAGTTATTGACTAGTTTGGTAGCTTCTCAGACTCAGAGGCAGAATACTGGTGCTACTGAAAGACTGGTTAGTGCGAGGGTTCGTGACTTTATTAATTTGGATCCTCTAGTGTTTACCGGGTCTGATCCTAAGGAGGACCCACGGGCTTTTATTGATCAGATTCATCGCACTCTGCGGGTTATGCATGCTAGTGATACGAAGGCAGTGGAATTGGCCTCTTATCGGTTATGGGATTTAGCAGTCCTTTGGTATGACAGTTGGGAAAGATCCAGGGGTCCGAATGCTCCCCCACCTATGTGGAATGAATTTTCTGAGGCATTTCTTCGCCACTACTTGCCAGTTGAGGTACGCTGAGCTAGAGCTAATAAATTCTTGAACCTGAGGCAAGGTAACATGAATGTACGAGAGTACAGTATGCAGTTTGACTCTTTGGCAAGGTATGCTCCCCATATGGTGGCAGAGATGAGCGATAGGGTTCATTCGTTCGTGAACGGATTGGGACCACATTTAATAAATGAATACACGACAGCTTCCTTGATAGAGGGCATGGATATCTCCCATATTCAGGCTTATGCCCAGACCATAGAGGATCGTAAACGCTAGCAAAGGGCAGACAGAGAGCAGGATAGGAGCCATCATAAGAGAACGAGATTTGCAGGGTATTCTGGTGACTCCAGAAGTAGTGTAGGACCCCAGTCTTCGAGGAGTTCGGCACCACCTGTAGCTAGTGCCCCTCCACAGTTTCAGAGACCTCGATATGATCGACTTACTCATTCGGGTATAGGTCAGAGTTCGCGGGCATCAGGCTCGCAACATCACAGGGATGCTAGTCAGACAAGATCCCCAATACCTCGTTGTGATCAGTGCGGCAGGACCCACTTTGGACCGTGCCATTGAGGTTCTGATGTATGTTATTCTTGCGGACAACCTGGTCACATGATGCGGGATTGTCCTTACAGAGGGGGTGGTGGTATGGCTCAGCCGACCGGGTCCGTGTCTGGTTCTCCCTCATTAATTCGACCTCCAGCATGGGGTCTTCAGCAGCCGACAGGTCGTGGTAGAGGTAGAGGTGCAGTGCCGAGCTCAAGTGGTATTCAAAATCGCATATATGCTCTAGCAGGTCGACAGGATCTTGAGTCATCTCCGGATGTCGTTACCGGTATATTATCCGTACTTTCTCATGATGTATATGCATTGATTGATCCCGGATCCACATTATCATATGTTACACCCCTTGTGGCTGATAAGTTTGATGTCGAACCTGAATTAATAAGCAAACCCTTTGCGGTATCTACTCCAATTAGAGATTCGGTGGTTGTCAAGAGAGTATATAGAGGTTGCACCGTGACGATTTGTAGTCGTCAAACCTCGATAGATTTGTTTGAATTAGAAATGGTAGATTTTGATGTGATAATAGGAATGGATTGGTTGGCTTCATGTTATGCAAATGTTGACTGTCATACGAAGATGGTTAGATTTCAATTTCCTGGTGAACCCATCCTTGAATGGAAAGGGAACATTGCTACGCCGAAAGGTAGGTTTATTTCCTATCTTAAGGCAAGAAAGATGATCTCCAAGGGTTATATCTACCATCTCGTTCGCGTTATGGACGCGGAGGCAAAGTCGCCTATTCTACAATCAATTCCCATAGTCGATGAATTTCCAGATGTCTTTCCAGTCTAACTCCCAGGTCTTCCTCCTGAAAGGGAGTTTGAGTTTGGCATTGATGTATTACCTGCTACTCACCCGATCTCTATTCCTCCCTACAGAATGGCCCTAGCAGAATTGCGAGAGTTGAAAGTATAGTTGAAGGACTTGCTGGATAAAGTCTTCGTTAGACCTAGCACTTCGCCTTGTCGTGCGCCAGTCTTGTTCGTACGAAAGAAAGATGGGTCGTTGAGGATGTGTATTGATTATCGACAGTTGAACAAGGTCACTATAAAGAATAAATATCCACTTCCAAGGATTGACGACCTGTTTGACCAACTTCAGGGTGCCAAATATTTTTCCAAGATTGACCTACGTTCAGGGTATTTTCAGTTGAGAGTCAAGGAGAAGGATATTCCAAAAATAGCCTTCCGAACAAGATATGGGCATTTTGAGTTCCTAGTAATGTCGTTTGGGCTAACAAATGCCCCGAAAACTTTTATGGATCTCATGAACACTGTATTCAGGCCTTATCTCGATGTGTTCGTGGTTGTATTCATTGATGATATTCTAGTGTATTCCCGTTCAGAAGCAGAACATATGGGTCACTTGCGGATTGTATTGCAGACCCTTAGGGAACACAAGTTATATGCAAAGCTCTCCAAATGTGAGTTTTGGCTAAACTCAGTAGCATGCCTAGGCCATGTAATATCTGATAAGGGTATTAGTATCGACACTCAAAAGATCGATGCAGTCAAGAATTGGCCGAGACCTACAACGCCATCAGAAGTCCGTAGCTTCTTGGGGCTAGCAGGATATTATAGACGGTTTGTAGAAGGGTTTTCTTCTATATCGATACCATTAGCTAAGCTAACCCAGAAAGCTACCAAATTCCAATGGTCTGATGTTTGTGAACGGAGTTTTCAGGAGCTGAAGAATCGATTAACATCCGCTCCAGTTCTCGCTCTTCCTAAAGGAATTGAAGGATATGTGGCATATTGTGATGCCTCCGGCATAGGTTTGGGATGTGTATTGATGCAGCATGGCAAGGTGATTGCTTATGCTTCGAGACAATTAAAGAAGCATGAAAAGAATTATCCAACCCACGATTTGGAATTGGCTGCGGTAATATATGCTTTAAAGATATGGTGACACTATCTATACGGTGTCCATGTTGATATCTACACAGATCACAAAAGTTTGCAGTATATCTTCAGTCAGAAAGAGTTAAATTTTTGACAACGACGTTGGCTCGAATTACTGAAGGACTACGAGTCGAAATATTGTATCATCTCGGTAAAGCCAACGTCGTAGCAGATGCACTCAGCTATAAATCAGTGGGAAGCTTAGTATATATTGAAACAGGTAAATGGGGATTGACTAGAGAACTTCATCAACTAGCCAATATGAGAGTCAGATTATTAGACTCTGAGGACAGAAGTGTTACTGTGCATAATACCTCAGAATCATCTCTCGTAGCCGAGGTAAAAGCACGGCAATATGAAGATCCCACCTTGATGTGATTGAGAGAAGGCATTCAACAAGACAAAATTTCAGCTTTTGAGATTGCAGGGGATGGAACACTGAGGTGCCAAGGCCGTTTATATGTGCCTAATGTGGCCGGGTTACGAGAGAAGATTATGAAGGAAATTCATCAATCCTGATATTCTATCCACCCCGGTTCGACAAAGATGTATCATGAGGTCAAGGAGCAATATTGGTGAGATGGCATGAGAAGTCTATTGCAGAATTTGTAGCCTAGTGTCCCAATTGTCAACAAGTAAAGATAGAACATCAGAAACCCGGTGGATTGCTTCAGAATATAGAAGTTCCAACCTGGAAGTGGGAGGTGATTAACATGGACTTCATTGTTGGATTACCTTGCTCTTATCGTAAGTTTGACTCCATCTGGGTGATAGTTGATCGACTTACCAAATGTGCCCATTTTCTGCCAGTTAAGACAACTTACGCAGCTGAAGATTATGCAAAGCTGTATATCAAGGAGATTGTTAGACTTCATGGTGTGCCGGTGTCTATTATATCAGACCGAGCTCAATTCACAGCTAACTTTTGGAGGTCTTTTCAGAAAGGTTTGGGCACACAAGTGAATCTCAGCACAGCTTTTCATCCGCAAACTGACGGACAGGCTGAACGTACTATTCAGACACTTGAAGATATGCTACGGGCATGTGTCTTGGATTTTAAGGGAAGTTGGGATGACCATCTTCCACTCATAGAATTTGCCTACAATAATAGCTACCACTCCAGCATTAAAATGGTCCCATACGAGGCACTATATGGGCCAGATTTGATCCACCAAGCTATTGAGAAGGTAAAGGTAATACAGGAATGATTGAAAATGACATAAAGCAGGCAAAAGTCTTATTCTGATGTCCGACGTCATGATCTAGAGTTTGAAATTGGTGATTGGGTATTCCTGAGAGTCTCACCAATGAAGGGTATCATGCGTTTTGGGAAGAAAGGTAAGCTCAGTCCAAGGTATGTCGGTCTGTACAAAATCCTTCGACGAATTGGACGAGTGGCTTATGAGTTGGAATTGCCATCCGAATTGGAATTTGTCCATCCGGTATTCCATGTATCTATGCTAAGGAAATGTATCGGAGATCCTTCTCGGGTCGTCCCCATCAAAGATGTGCAGGTTATAAAGGACCTATCATATGAAGAGATACCAGTGGCTATATTAGATCGACAAGTCCATAAGCTAAGAACGAAAGATGTAGCTTCCGTTAAAGTATTATGGAAGAACAGGAACGTGGAAAAAATGACATGGGAAGCAGAAGAGGAAATGCAGTCCAAATATCCTTATTTGTTCCAAAATAAAGATAACGAAGATGCTAAGGGAACACAGGAAGCATCAGAAAGTTAAACAGCCCTATGAGGTAAGTAATGACTTGAAATACTCTTTCTTAATACAAATAATGATATGCAGATCATGTACATGTCTAGAAATTTGCGTACCCTTATAAGGCTATATGTTGAGTCAAATCCCCGTACACTTTACATTCGAGGATGAATGTTCTTAAGAGTGGGAGAATGTTACAACCCGTAATTCCGTATATTAGGTTATGCCATAAGATAGTTTACGTATAAGGGCCTAAGAACCGGAAAAGAGTTAAAAAGACAAGAAAAAGGACAACAGGTGTCGCAAAGTATGGAATGCTATCGCATAACCAACATGTGAGCCGCATTTCTACATGCTGAGATCGCAGACCAAGGCAGAGTCTTGGGCTAAGACTAATGTCAGAAATGCGGTCGACTGTGCGATCGCATTTGTGGTATGTGAACCGCATTTTGAGCATAAGGTATCGCATACTGGAACAGAGTTCTGGGCTGAAATCAACGTCAGGAATGCGGCTAGAATGTGATCGCATTGTTAAAAATGCGGACCGCAAATCTGACCCCCTGTGTCGCATAGTGTGACAGATTTCTGGGCTGAGGTTCGCGTCCAAAATGCGAAAGTACATGTTATGTTTGCGACGAGAATGCGGTAGCATATTTGACAGGTGTCAGCCACGTGTATTATTTATTTTCCAAGTTAAAGGGCTAGTATAAAAGGCTCCAAGGTCGCCCAAGAGAGTTATTTCATCTTCATTCCAGACCTCCACAGTGAAAAAGAATCTCTATGACCCCTTCTCAAAGAACCCCATGAACCCTAATTAAATTTCTCTCTTCCAAGTTCTAAATTGAGAGTAAAAGCTAGGGATTGAAGAACTGAAGAAAAGCCTCAACTGATTTCTCCTTCTTTGAAGCCCTAACTGGGAGTGAGACTTAGAAATTGAAGAACCAAGGAAGAGGGCTAGTTAATCAAACATGCAAGGTAAGTTACTGCTTTCTCCTACATTCTTTTCTTGGGGATACTTGAAAATTCATTCTATGCATGTAAGAACTCATGGGAATGGTGAATGGAAGCCATGAGTTCAAGTGAATTACTGCTAATGGACTGGGTTATGGTTGATTTGGGTTGTTGTTGAGCTGCATGTGTTATTATTATGTTTGTGAGGTCTTAGAATAAGAAGGGTGTGGAGAAACACCATATGAACTTAGGGGATTGTGATTAATGATAGCTATAACGCTTAGAGGGTAACAATTGAATTGTTCTTTATTTATAGACTAAGGAATTGTAACAATTGCGTAGCTTGAGGAACTGGTGCAGTATATACCATGTATGTAAGACTATACTGTTCTTTCTTTGCACGACTCCGATTATATATATATACAATACGATGAACGAGCCACAAAGAAACTCTACTCCTAGAAGCTAGCGGTATTTATGTTATTTTTCCCTCTTGTGGAATGATTGCTCTTATTCTTATGATATCAATGTTGTTGGTACTTCCTGAGTCTCATTAAGGTTCATGATAAAGATTTAGTCCTAATTACGTGTTCAGAGGATAACGGTCTTATGTCACTCCAAAAGGCATAAAATGTATTTTCATAAGTTGAGCATGCATTATATATATGTGTATCTAGTTTACTCTACCGAGCCGTGTTATTGTCGGCCGGGTATGGCACTTATTGTGCAACCACTGATCAGTTGGGTATGATAATGATGAGCCCACAGAGGCGTACGTATATGATTATGATAAAGCCTACAGAGGCGTATGAAATGGATAATGACAAGGCCACAGAGGCATAGATTTTTAGAAAGGTTATGTGATATGTATATGCATAAGCATGTCAGGCATGTCATGGTTAGCCGCCCTCAGAGGCGTTCAGATGGTACAGGTTATATGTTTCCTATCCTGATACATATTACTGCTCTTATATTATGTTTTCCTATCTTACATACTTAGTACATTATTCGTACTGACGTCCTTTTCTGTGGACGCTGCATGTCGTGCTGCAGGTCCAGGCAGACAGATAGACGAGGCTCCCCCACCGCAGTAGGCTACCCAGTTCGGCAGATATTGGCAAGATTCATCCTTCGGACTTGCCGTAGTTGTGGTATGCATTTTGTATAGGCATTATGGCACGTCGGGGCCCTGTTCCGACGTAGGTTGTATGATGTATGTTCCAGTAGAGGCTCATAGACAAGTGTCAGTTTATGCGTAGACAAGCGTTGGGTTATGTAAAAACAATGGGATGACTTATGTACAGTTGGAACTGCCTTGTCGACAGACGTATATATTTTGTTGTATAGTTTTGTATCGCAGCCTTGTTGGCATATTATGTATATAAGTATGTTCACATCATGGTATGATATCTCAGTTCATTATGATTATTGTTCGAGATTGTATGTGTATGAAAAGCCTTATAGATAATGAGGAAAGTTAGATGAAGGGTCCGCCGGTGCCTGTTGAGTAGGGTCCGGTGCCCGTCGCGGCCCTCCGGTCGGGTCATGACACCAGATCATTGGTGTGATGACATGATCATTCATATTGGGTATGTGATGATAGATGGAGCTTGGCATGAGGAGCTGTCGAGGGAGATCCTACCATATGATATGACTGATCATATTTATAGAGAAAATATCACCACCAAACAATCCAGAGTTGAAGGATAAGGCTTATTGGCAACTAGAATCCAATGGGCAATGACAATACATAAGGAAGAGGAAGCATGATAACATGTTATATAAGTTTATATTGGTGAAGTAACTACCTTTCAAGATCTCTTTCTTCATATGGAGATTATGGAAAGCCAAACTACCATTGGATAATTACATGAGAAGGATGAGATACTTTTAAACATCAGAATGTTGGTGTTGTAGAAATCCTAGTGAGGAAAATCTTACTCATATTTTCTTGAAATCTCCAGCAGTTATATTTGTATGGAAGTACTTATCTGGATCAGCAGGGATCAACATTGATGGAAAGAATATAGTACAGGTGATGTCACTCCTATGAAAGCTATTCTCCTCATGCATGGGAAGGTTGTGTCTATTCATAGGTTGAATTTCCTGATTTCTACTGACCTTCATAACCTACTAAAGATGAGGAGAATAGCTTTCATAGGAGTGACATCAAACTGGTCAGATTTACATGACAAGCTACAACAACAAATTCCACAATTGAAGTATACAACGGTCCTGTAGCAACTACCTCCAATGGATAGTTGAAATGTTATGCGGATGGTGCATGTAGAGATACAAATGGAAGGGATGCTTATGCATTTTTGTATAAGAGATGGCATTGGTGACGTAATTTATGCTCAAGCAGAAGAGATCTTCGAGGCCACAAACAATATTGCTGAAGCTAGGGCTATCCTTGAAGCTCTAAGGTACATAACTAACTCCCAGCTTCCACCTTGTGTTATAGAGACTGACTCATTATTGGTGAAAAGAGTTCTTGATGAAGTGTGGGAACTTCATGGAACATTTTAGCAGTGGTGGAAGAAATCAATCAGTTAAGAACTAGGTGTGTAGTTGACATTGCTCATGTGCTCAGGGAAGGAAATCAATTAGCGGACCACCTAGCTAATTTGACATTGGATAGTAAGGTAATGATTCAGGCTCCTTCATTTGTTGATCTTGATGTTAAAGGGAGGAAATCTTGAACAATGACAAATTACAATTGCCTATATTAGGGTGAGAAATGCAAAACCTCAAGAGTATTGATGTGGATTGATATAACCACATTCCCTATAGGTGTAACCATTGCATATTCCAGCTTATTCGTGTATTGCATGAGTACTTGAAACAGCTTCAAACCTGGCAACTTTGTAACGTGGAATGTCACTGGAAGCTATGGTGCATTCCTGAAATCTTTTGCATTTTATATTGTCGTGATTGCTACTTCTTCAAATATTCTATGGTTTTACAATCAACAATTAGCATAAAGAATGAAGAACAATTGCTAGACAGCCCGCGTGAAGATAACACTGCCCAGAATTAGGCTTAGGTTGTGTTATGCAATTGGTGGAACTATGGCTATATTTTGGAGGAGCTGCTTCTCACACACAGGTACTATAGCAGATCAGGAAGGCGTATATAATGGGTTCTCACTGATTTATGTAGGGATCATTCACTATTTATTGAAGACAAATCACAAAGTCCATGACCATGTTTCAAAATGGACAGTGTCTTTTTCATATCTTTTGGTAAGCTTTTATGTAAGGGCAGTATTTGGTGCTTGTTTGGAACATTATGAGGTGCATGTTAATCGAGTGCTCGGAGCTTGGCATTACCTAGATTCATGCGTGAAGACTGGCCACAATGGCAAAACTTGGTGCATCTTTGGAACTCAACCATTCATGGTTTAGTTAGACCAATTGTCATACTTTAGTTTCTTATGCTCGAGTAAGCTCATTATGTCCTACCGAAGATGAGTACTATGCTCAATCTTGGTAATAGGCTTGATGTACTTTCATGATTTAACTTTCTTCACTTTGTGAGACCTCCTGACATTTTGTATTTAAATTTAGTTATTATTAATAAAAATTACCACTAAGCAACCAGCTTAGTGATATATTTGCTAAAAAGAAGCCCTAAAGATCTCTAAATTTCATGGTCTATAAACTAAATAAATAAATATAGAACCTAAACACTTACAAAATCATCATCCTAAATCCTAAACCAATTTTTAAATCCTAAATATTAACAAACTACAATATTATAAAACAAAAAAGCAAAATAGAAAAAATATTACCTAGCTGGTCTAGGTGCAGTGGACAATGGCGGTCGGCGGCAGGAAGGAGGCGGGGGGATGGACACGGAGAGCTAGGGAAAGAGGTGGCGGCTTCAAGTGGCTGGACAAAGGTGGTGGTGCAGGGGAAGATAAATATAGAGGTGGGAGAAAAAGATAGAGAGAAAAAGAGAACGAGAGAAAAAATCTCGGGCTGGATCTGAAATAAGGCATATACCGACCGAAATCGGCCGGAATTCGATTAGTACATTTAAATGTTGTTGACCGAAATTTGACCAAGGTACCGACCGATTTCGGTTAGAAATTTTAATTTTTTTTTAAATAATGTACCGACTGACTTCGGTCGTTAAATTAAATACTTAATAAATACTAAATAATTCCGACAAATTGTGGCTGGTTCTTTTGTGAAATAATTTTGTTCTATCATTATATTTATATAGTACTTAATATTAAGAAGATTGCATTATGGTAATTATAAATAAAAAGTAATTAATACTAATTAGTTAAACATACACCATAATTCATATTCTAAATCAGATAAAGTGATTGAATATTTTATCATATAATCGAGTAGAATTGGTTCGTCAATTAAAATCAACTCAAGTTCTCGAACGGACTACTACTCATGTATAAGAATAAGGCATGCAAGTGCATCATACAGAAATATAAATTTCTAGAAGCAGAAGAAATGATACGCAATAAGAGTTTACTCGAACTTATTAGTACTCTTTTCTGGCGATTACAATATTCATCGGTCTAATGCATCATGAGTAAGTAGATTGAATGAAGACGATTGGTGTGAATCGTCTCATCTAAAAAACTTAGATATTAGAGAGGGAACGCTTTGATTTAGTTAATTATGTATTAACAACAACTTGTATTTCAATGACGGGTAAGGCGGTCAAGCTACCTGATGGATCATCAGTCGTCTTCGTTCAATACTCATGATGCATAAGACCGATCAATATTGCAATCGCTAGAAGAGAGTACTAACAAGTTAGAGTAAAATCTTATTGCATATCATTTATTCTACTTCTAGAAATTTATATTTCCGTATGATGCACTTACATGCCTTATTCTTATACTTGAGCAGTAGTCTGTTCGAGAGCTTGAGTCGATTTTAATTGGTGAACTAATTCTACTTGAACATAAGATAAAACATTCAATCACTTTATTTGATTTGGAATATGATCATTCTTGAGTTTACGTGACTGGATGATCTGAATTATTGAGTCCGTAAGTTTATCTTGATGCCAAATATCTAAGCGATCGAGTCTCTGTAACCACGACACCTACATACTAATAGATTATTTGTATTATTTAATTTAAAGATGAAAATTTATTTTAGTATGTTTATTATTTGTATTAAAAAACAACAGTGTCATATTTTTCTTTAGGATATAAAGTATATTAAATTAAGTCGTTCATTTGTCTTCATTCAATCTATTTACTCATGATGCATAGGACTGATAAATATTGTAATCGCTAGAAGAGAGTAGTAACAAGTTCGAGTAAACTCTTATTGCATATCATTTCTTCTACTTCTAGAAATTTATATTTCCGTATGATGCAAATGCATTGCTTATTCTTATATTTGAGCAGTAGTCCGTTCGAGAATTTGAGTTGATTTTAATTGGTGAACTAATTCTACTCGAACATAGGATAAAGCATTCAATCATTTTATTTGATTTAGCATATGAATTATTCTTGAGTTTACGTGAAAAGATGATCCGAATTATTGAGTTCGTAAGTAAATCTTGAGGCTAAAAGTCTAAGCGATCGAGTCTCTGTAACCACAACACCAACATACTAATATTTTTTTGTCTTATTTAATTTAAAGAATAAAAAAATTATTTTAGTATGTTTATTCATTGTTTAAAAATAATAGTGTCATATTTTCTTTAGGATATTAATTATATTAAGTTCAGTCGTTCAGTCTTCTTCATTCAATCTCTTTACTCATGATGCATAAGACCGATCAATATTATAATCACTAGAAGAGAGTACTAACAAGTTCGAGTGAACTCTTATTGCGTATCATTTCTTCTACTTCTAGAAATTTATATTTCCGTATGATGCATTTGCATTTCTTATTATAATATTTGAGCAGCAGTCCGTTCGAGAACTTGAGTTGATTTTAATTGGTGAACTAATTCTACTCAAACATAGGATAAAACATTCAATCACTTTATTTGATTTAGAATCTTATCAATAATATTATTGGAAGAATCTTATCAATAATATTCACTGCTTTTGTTCTAATTATTTGTTGATATTTCTTAGATGGCTAATATCCTTAGATTGATAATAGAAAATTGAATCCATGATTGCATTTGAAGTAGCCTCAATGGACATTAGTAAGATCTGCTAAAATCTGGTTACTTGACTTAATTATGAAACTTTTTGATGATGCCAAAAGGGGGAAGATGGGTTGTGCTTTTGCGTTGGACTGTGATGTTTATAATCTAATGAATCTGGTCCTTGATGATTTGTGACTTTAAATTGAAAGTGTTCTAACATTGTGGTTGATGTTGAGCTGAGTTGAAACATGTTCCATGCTTCTAAAAAGCACAGAGTTTGTCATCATCAAAAAGGGGAAATTTGTTTAGGTAAGTGGTTTTGATTTTGATGATTGACAAAGGAACACTTGCATGAATCAGGTACATGGACAGTGTACACAGGTCACGGTTAGATTCAAGCAAAAGACATGCACGTGAAGAGAATAAGCATAAGTGGTTATATATGATATTCCCTAAACGAAAATGTTGCATAATTGATAAGGAGCATGAACCCTTACTTGAAGAGAACTCTATCCTTGATAAGAAAAGAATTAGAGATTGAAGTTAACTAGAACTCTTCCACCAAGGAAGAGTAAAGCATTAGAACTCTAGGTAATCCTAATCCTACTAACTCTATATATGTCAGTTGTGTTTTCTTTTATAGGTGACACATAAATGCTGAAGTTAAGCAAGAATTGAGAGCAAAATAGCAAAGAATTTTGCAAGCAATTCCTGTAAGTTTCAAGTGTGCAACCTGGAGCTACATGAACTAGATAGAATAACTAGTTCTAAGTGTCTATCTTTTATTCTAGTTCAATTGTAGTAGGGCTTTTGAGTTGTACCTTTCAGCTTTCTTTAGAAGCATTTGTACTAGGTACTTTGAGTTGTATTGTTTAAGTTAGAGTTAACTTGAAGCTGTCACAACAGCCTGTGGCTGGTTGCTACAAGGATTAGAGGTAATCCTTAGGTTTACAAGAGTTTTGTAAACATTGTTGTTTGGCTTAGTGTCTTACTGAAGTGTTGGGAAAAATCTTACTAGAAAGTAGGTCGTGGGTTTTTCACCTTTTGAGTCAGGTGTTTTCCACGTAAAAATACTTGTGTTCTTTACTTTCTGCTTTATCTATTCTGCATTAGTAGAACAAGCAATGCATAAAAGAACCAGGTCCTTCTACAATCAGAGCACACAAAAAATTGAACACAATACAAATCATCCCCCTTCTCTTGTGTGGTATCGAAGTATAAAACATCACATAAAATATTACGGTAGGGTATAACCCCTAACCGATCGGGTAGGTGATTAGAGGTCATGATATTAACATGGTGGTATATATTCCTATTAATGTCTAGGTAGTACTCCTGGTGTAAAAGATTTGTGTTTTTTTGTTATGGCTTTGGCCTGGGAGCCCACATATGATTTCAAAGACTGAGTTTCAACTGTAAAGGTATATATGCTATTATGACTAAGCTTGAACATATAAATATAAAAGTTCTTCCATTACCATACATAACACATGTTTTCTATCAAGGCTTCTTCCATCACTTCGAGGGGTTAGTGTACGAACATTACCTAGTATAATGTACTCATGGCTTCAGCTGCTCAATGTTATTTTTCATTATATGGATAGGAGCTTCAGGTGACAGAATGACTAGAGTTCACTTCCTCTATCCACTCTTTTGATGAGCCCTACTATACATCCGGTGGAGGTAGTTTAGTTGATCTTTTATCCAGCCGAGCTACGTCACATGCATTTATTTCATTCAATACCATAGAGACTCTATAGGCGTGCTTTAATTTTAGTTATATTTTTGTATTTGTCATGGTTACTCACTAAGTCATTCATGAATGAAACATTCTTTTTTTATATGATAAGGTCGAATAGCCAATATATGATACCGTGCATAATGATATTTCATTTGATATGTTGCTTAAATTGGTCATAAATAGGCACAATCGGATTTATAATGCATCAATTGCCAGTCAAGCGCTCGTCCAATTTAAGGGTGTGAAAGTACGGGACCGGTCAAGTAAGCTTGTGATAGGCGCGTGCTATTTTTGATCACTACAATAATTCCCCTACTTTATGTACATGTACAAAAATATATCTTGCATGTCACATAATGATAGGTTATGCGTCTTCCGTTTTGATAATTTGACAAATTTCATGAGTGAACTAGATAAGGAACCTGATATAATTAATTGCCTTGCGTTCAGAGCAACTAGTCAGATGTCTTGTTCAATTCTCAGTGAAATCAGATAAAGGAACAGTAGAGAGAACAGATAGGGATCAGTTCCCCTGGTCATCGTGCAATCAACTCTACAGTTGTAAAAGTTGTTGTACTGTACCGTCTGGCAGCAGTACAGCAGCACAACTATAGCTTGCTAAGCCCAAACCAAAGAACACTTTATTGCATCATCTTTGATGACCTCACACACACATATTATAAACATGAGGCAAGGGATTATGTTTCCCAATCACTTGCAAATCCAAAAATCATATTCTCTGAAGTGCTAGCTATTACCTTTCTCAAGAACAAAGCTGCTGCAACCTCAAGGACCAGATCCAAAGATTGAGGATATCTTAAGTCATTAGGTTTGTTGTGTCTTTGTTATTTAGTTATTCATTTTTAATCCTACACTACTTTCAAGAAGTGTCTTTGTAGGACAAATTTAATCACTATTTAGTTTAGTTTCTTGACTGAAGCTAGTCAAGACTTGTTGCTTTGTAATAGAGTTATTACAAAGGGCTTACAATAGAGTTATTGTAAGGGGTGAGGGATTAAGAGTTTAATTCCTATATTGCAATAGGTTGTAATATGAAGTTTGCTCAGTTTAGTGGAGTTAAAATCCTACTAGGGTAGGTCTTGATTTTTAATCCACTGAGCAAGGAGCTTTTCATGTAAGTATCACATGTTCTTTATGTACTACCAATTTACTTTGGGAACAGATAGAGAACCTAGTACTCTATACTGTTTTGTTTTACAGTCTGTTGCTCACCGTGGGAATTAATAGAGAACTTGGTTCTCTATATAGTTTGCTGGACTCATAGTTTATATCAATTGGTATCAGAGCAGGTTCTTTCTAAAAGGTTAACACCTAGAAAGGATCTTCATCATGGCTGCTCCACCAAACTTCGATGAAGGACAATCAACCTATAGACCCCTAAGATTCAATGGCCAATACTATGGTTGGTTGAAAACAAGAATGCATGACTTCATTATGACTGAAGACTCTGAGCTTTGGGACGTAATTTATGATGGTCCCTTTGTCCCTATGAAGGTTGTTGAAGAGGGAACAAGGATTGTTCCAAAGACAAGAAAAGAATACAATGGTGCTGAGTTATGGCACAAACGATTGGGGAATGTGAGTCTTTCTTTGTTGAACAAGTTGGTCATGAAGGATCTGGTTTGTGAGTTAAAGCAGTTAACACTGCTTGTTACTTGGTTAAAAGGTGCATGATCAGGTCCCTTCTCGAGAAAACTGTCTATGAACTACTCAATGGGAGACATCCTAAGCTGAATTACTTGAGAGCCTTTGGATGGAAATGTCCTGTTCTCAACAATGATGGCAAAGGGTCACTTAACAATGAAGATGAAGATGGAGATTTCTCAAAGGTTCCTCGAAAAGCCATAGATATTGCGAATGGAAAGACTTATTTGATGAGTCAAGTCAAGCATAGCGATGAAGAAGATGCAGCGGAATCTCCAAAAGGCACAGAGGAACCTGGTCTATCTATCACCTCGATTGAAGCTGAACATAGGGTTGTTGATGTTGCATTACGTACTCCTGATGTAGAACACAGAAGTGGAAGTCATAATTCTAATGTTGTCAATGATGCTTCAGATATGGAGAAACCTTGTCCTTCAAATTATGAATTTCAAGTATCCAACTGGAAGCAAAAGAGTTCCCATCCCCTTCAAAATGTAATTACACCCTTAGACTTTGGTATTCGACCTAGATCTAAGGCAAGAAACATGTTTTCCCTCTCAGCCTTCTTCTCTCAAATCAAGCCTAAGAACATCAAATAAGCATTGAAAAATGCTAACTGGATAGCTGCTATGCAAGAAGGAGTCCGTCAGTTTGAGAGGAACAAAGTGTGGCACCTAGTCCCTAGGCCTTCAGACAGTACTGATTGGAACCTGGCCCAAGAGAATCTCGTTTGTAAGGCTGCCAAAGGAACTTTGAGGTATACTAAGGAAACGCAGGACCTGGTCCTCTTCTATTTTTTCAGAAGATAATTTTGACTGGTTGGCTATGCTGATGCCGATTATGCTGGATATCTGGTGGATAGAATAGCACATCTAGAATGGCACATTCTGGGGTCATGCTTGATCTCATGGGGTACAAAGAAACAAACTTTGTGGCTCTTCTATTGTTGAAGCTGAATACGTGGTTGCTGCTTCTTGTTGTGCTCAAATACTATATGTCAAGTAACAAATTGAAGACTTTGGTGTATTTACAGCTTGAACCCGGTACAACACAAGAGGACAAAGCACATTGATGTGCGACATCACTTTTTGAGGGATAATATTAAAAATGGTCTGATTTGTATAAAGTTATGGAAGACAGAGGACCGGGTAATAGACAAGGCACTGAGCATGGAACATTTTGAAAGAAATCTTCTTGAGTTGGGGTTGATCAAGCTCAACTAAGGACCCGGTCCCTTGATGATTGGCTATGTTAAAAAGGAAAGATACAATTCTAAGAATTATTTTTTTGGCGACATCTAACTCAAATCTATACTGTTATAGGTATACACATATGGCAGTTTCAAGACAAAACAAGTAAGAGTGACATTGCACCTCATATTTTTATGAATATCCTATATACTTTCAAAATATCATTCTTGCATCATCTCCAATTTAAAATCATATAAGCACTTTCTGTAATTTTTCATAACTTTTAAGGCTTTAAAATTGATTTTGTTGCATTAACGTTAAGCTATTATATTTAATCATTTTACTGCATAAGTAATATTTTATTATTTATTAATTACTTTTTTATAAATTATTTTTAGTAATTTTTGTGTATTTAAATTTTGGTCCAATTTTTGAGCTAATTTTAGGACACAAAACCTTGGCCCAATACCCCTTTAACCCAGTATCATCAGCCCATTACCCTATGCCATTCTCCTGACCCGCTCCGTCTCCTTTAAATACAGGCCGTTGACCTAAGATGATCAACGACCCGCAATAGCCCCACCATTTTAAATTACCCGTCCCCAAACCCTAGTCCTCACTTATATCTCCACAACTGCCCTCACCTGCTCTCTTCTCCTTCAGAGACCAATCCCTAACCAACCTAAAAGACCCCCCTTTCTCCCTTCCTCATACGCATTCAGACGCTAATACTACTTACTTTTTCTGCTATTATCATTCACTTATGGTAACTTTCATTACCTTTATACTTATGGCAAGTTTGATTCTCACAGATTTGGCTTCGATTCTATGGTTCTGGGTGCGATTTTCATTCTATACACTCGGAAAGAGAAAATTTCTTCTTGATTATGGCACATCTCCGTTGATTCCGTCGTGATTAGGGCTTGCGAACGATTTGCCCAAAGTCCGATTCCAATTAGGGTTTGAATTAAGATTTCTCGTTTACTGGTTCTATTATTGATTGCATGTGATATTTTTTCCTTATTTGTGCTTGATTGATTGTTTTCCATGTTTGTTCGTTCAATTTCTACTACTATATAAACCCCCTTCTCCGTTCCTTTTATAGGTCTCAACAATTCATTACTTAACGGCTGTTACCACTACTCTGATTCTTCTATACTTTCTGCACACTTGGCTCTTGGCCAGTTGAAAGCCAAGGCCATCGGATTTCGATTAACTGACCTTCTTAGTGTGAGCACTGCCCGGGGTTCATCTGAAACCGTTAGGAACTCTGACGCATTGAGTTTTGAGTTCTGCTGCTCTTTCTATTGTCAATGATTGAAGTATTGTTGGAATTATTCTTCTTGTTTTCCTGTTTGTTAATTCACAGCTGGTAAGTGTCTTTGGCTCTGTCAATTTCATTCCTTCTCGTTGTGTTCATGTTTTGTACATCCATGTCACATAAACTTTGTGAATCTATATGTTATTGTGTTACCCCTATCATTTTATGACTCAGAACTTTTCTAGCATCTGAACTTGTCCAACTTCTAACTCTGAATTATGCCAACTGTATATGTGCAACATGAATGATTCTCACTATCTTAAGCATGCCCGGCCTAGTGTGTTTTGTATGTTTGAATGTTTATACCTGCCACTCATCCTGAGTTTATCTCTATGCCTTGTTCTATATCTTTGTGATAAATTAACTCATGTATTCTAATTCCCCTTAGATCATTCATGTGTATTTAATACCCTACTAGAGTTAGTTCTTAGCCATGTTGTTAGCCAAACGTATTGCCCTGCTAACTGTGAACTTTAAGGTGTGTTCCCTACCTTGCTTTAGTCCTATGTTGTCTAGTACAACCTATAGTTTACAAGGTAAAAGTGCAACATCTAGCTGTTCTCTTATGTGTAATCTGATAGTCTAGTTTTGATGTATCCTTGCCTACTAAGTTCTGGTGTTGCTTAAGCCTTTTGTGCTATGACTGGTACTTAGCATGTTCAAATTAAGGTTTGTTTGTAGACCATGTCCACCAACTTTTTTGGTTATGCTATTTTCATTAGTTTCTCATGTTAGGCATCCTTATGTGAGGACTATACTCTATTGGCTTTCTGTCTATGATTTTATTAGACTCTCATGTTTAAAATCTCATGACTAAGTTCTTTTTCCTAATTCTGTACCTTGTTTGCTTTGAAACTCTACTTGAAGTAGTATGCTATCTCATGTTGGTCAATCCTGTCACCTTAGCTTTGTTCTCAATGATTGCAAGCATGAACCTGCCTTATGTATGCCCTATGAACTTGTCAATATGCTTTAGTGAAAATCGCTGTTAGATACAACTTTGAGAATTCAGTGTATAGAATTCAAAGGATTGTTTAATTAATTCAATGAAAACAGTTTGTTACTTATATGGTTAAGTTTGCAATTCGACTGGATAAGTAAGTTATCCATCTGGGCCTGGTTTTGATCCATGTGTGTTGTTGGAGTTGTACCTTGTAATTGGTACACTCTGATGCCTTGGGTGAGCCTGAGATTTGAGTCTGCTATTTGTACAAAGAATGGGGCTGCTGAAGAACGAAGTGTCGCTAGGTTATTTTCTTTGGGCCTGTAACTTCTTATTGAGCCTGTATTTGTTTCAGCTTGTAATTTGGTCATATTTGAAGCATGTGTTCTTCTACTTGGGACTGTAATAACTTGTAATAAACAACAACTAGGGATTAGTGAAAGTTGGGGGTCTGGGATGCTCTATCTTCACATGAATGGGTAGAAAGCATGTCTATAGGGCTCTAATTGTTTATTTTCTTTCCATGTCCCACCTTTGGGAATTATCTGCACAATGTGTCGATTAACTTATTCACTTAGAAAGCATGACCAAGGGTTAATAAAATTCGTTAACTTGCAAAAGTTAGTAAGTATGCCTATAAGGTCTGAAATTGGATTTGTTGCGCTTAGATATCATGCTTATAGGAACTCAATGCAATGACTAGAAATGGATGCTTTAACGTACTTCTTTCAATCACTTGACTCATCTAGATGCCATGTCTATAGGATCTCAGATTGATTAATTAAAACGGATATTGCTGCTATTCTCTTCTTATTATATAGTCCGTCTAAACATCATGCCTATAGGGACAAACTGAGTAATTCCGCTTTTTCAATGGCCTCACTGCCCAGACACAAATCGTGTAGAGATCCTGTCTATAGGGTGCTGTTGCTCGCCTATAAATCATGCCTATAGGATCTTTAATATAATCATATGTTAATGTCAACCGCTTTGTCACGACGATCTGCCTAGAAATACTGCCTATAGGATTTGACAACGTTGGAATCGTTCAATCGCATAGAAATCATGTCTATAGGTCTTGAACAATTTAATATACCTTGATTCTAAGCCTTCCGATATACTGCTGCCTGCCTAATAATCTGAATATCATTAGCATAAGTTCAGAACTGCCTACATGCATCTGTGTCTATATAAGGAGGCAAACTTGAGCCCTTATGTGTTGGTTATGTGTAGTCCTATATATTTTGAATGTGCATTAGTTTTATCACTTTTGAGCATACTAAGTAGAGTCTAGAACTACCTAATAGTAGGTCCAAAGCCTCCTAAACCATAGGCATGGGACGGGCAGTGCACACATAGGACATGACTTAGAATTGAATTAGAGCGCCTTTAAGTAAACAAATTTAACATAGTAATCGGTTAGCAGGAGATGATAGTCTATGCCCGCTGAATAATATGAGCAACCCTTACTTTAATGGAATTGCGAAGTATTATTTATGTTGCACGGAGTGATCTTTTAGGCTAAAAAACTTAGGAAACCCCTTTATATGTCTGTTGTTCACACTTAGTCATCAAATATAGAATAATTGTACCTTGTAACCTCTAAAGACTTGTATTGATATAGTCTAATTATTACCCGATTTTCTTTGCACGTGTTCATAATAGAACCTTTAAATTCCATGTCTTCCTTCACTTATATGATCGTCTAGGACAATTGTAATTTGATAATCCGCATAGTGTAAACTGCAGCCGGGACCCATAGTTGTGGACCTCGATGAGTGACTAGCACCTTTTCTTTGAGGTAACTTGTTACCGATCTTTGGTGGCACAGACTAGTCTAAAGAGTTATTTGCAAATAGGTGTCTTAACGCACCTTTAAAACCGTTAGGTTGTGACTCTTCTCTTTTAATACCCATCTAAAAGAGTTGTCACATGTTGAAACCCGCTTTCACGAGAAAACGAGGTGCGACAGCAAGGAAACTCTGCTGGGGATTTACACTTAGGGTCTTATCATAACGAAGTTGACTCATGTGGATTAACAGATATATTTGATGACATGTACATCATTTCCCTTATCTTCCTTTATTTGTTTAATTTGCTATGACATGTACATCCCTTCCCTTATCTTCCTTTATTTGTTTAATTTGCTATGACATGTACATCCCCTCCCTTATTACCCTTTATTTGCTTAAATTGCTATGAAATATACATCCTCTCCCCGTTTCCCTTCATTTTGTCTAAGACTGCTATATCATGACTCTCTCATCCCTATTTCCCTATCTGCTTCATTTCGTTCTCGCATATTTTCGCGAGTTAAATTGGCTTCTCTCTTTTGTCTTTATTTTCTTTTCTCTTCTTTTCCTCTCATATTTATCTTTACCATATTATTTACTGTTTTATGCACTTTTATCATGAAAATAGTTGGCAACATTTCTACATAAAACATGCTCCTCATCATACTCCACTCGTACTTATTATCAACATAGCTGCGCTTGATGAGTGTCCGCGCTTTCCTAAAAAAATACCATTTTAACCCGGAAAGGCTTATTTGCGGTAGACTAGTCGATCAGCAGTGCAGTCGACGGTCATGTGTCTTTCCCTCTCAAGTTGTCCACTTGAGAGTACCAGTCTAGACCTTTCTAGAAAACCACACTCCGAGATTTGAACTGTAAACCTAGTAGGGATTGAGACATTGTTGATGTAACAACCCGCTTAGATGAACCTTGTCCAAAGTCCAACGGGACCTCCATAATCCTAAAGGACACCATCATACTATGTGCATTACTTGGAGAAAATGTGCCAACATGTTGATTATTATTGGGTAAATAACCGAATTTGGAGGGGGAAGGGATAACTTTTATTTGTTTGCAGAAAATGAAACACGAAATCCCCAGGTTCGGTATGGTCCAGAATATCCCATCTTTGCTAATTGATTGGTGGAATGACCTTGTGCCCTGTGATAGAAATCATGTGAGAAGGGTATTGGGTAACCTGCCATCTTTGCTGAACGTTCAACCAAATAGGGAACAGATCGAGGCTGTTACCATGTTCTGGGATGAAAAGAGAGCCATTTTGATTTGGCAATATAGAAATGACTCGTCTCCTAGAAGAAATAGTGGGTTTCGCCAAGTTACCATGAGATATTCAAGGACTATTGGTGCCAGAGAATCGCACTTCAAGAGGTTTTCTGAAAATGTTGGGTTTTGAGAAGAATGATGAGTTGGCTTGTCTGAAGAAATCATACATCCCCTTTGATTTTCTCTATGAGCATTATGGGCAGAGCAAATCATATTGCCTTCATCAAGAGGAGCTAACCATTACCTCTTTGGGATGGGTGCGCCGCCGGGTTTATGTTTTCATAATCTGTTTTTCGAGTCTGTTGATCTTTTCGATGCAATGGGGAAGAATTCATACCCGCTTGCCATGGTCGCAAGGACCTTAATGGAGGGTATCGAGGGGAAAAAGTAAATTATCATCCCGATGATCTTAGCTGAGATGTGCCGTGCTCTGGATAGGTGCAAGCATGGGTCTGGACACTTTGAGGGTTGTAATCTCTTGCTACAAGTTTGGCTGCTGGAACACTTTTAGAGGGGTGATTATCGCCAAGAGCTTCTAAGAAGGCCACATAAGAACTACATATCAAGTCATCATCCAAAGAAGATGACATTCATTCCAGACAGGTTTCCAAAGCCCGAAAAAACTGTAGGTTAGGTGCGTTTCTTCAGCAATCTGACAGATGAGCAAGTGCATTGGATGTTTGAATGGTTTCCTAGTAGTGAGTTCATTATCAGATCCAAAAGAACTACTCAGTTCGTACTGATTGGGCTACGAGGCATCTACCCTTACGCTCCTATAAGGGTCATGAGGCAAGCTGGGAGGAAACAAGTCATACCTCAGGTTTCCAACATGATTCAGTATGAGGTAGATTTTAAAGGTGATGTCATCCCATTCAAGTTTGAAAAAACACCTGTGGAACCAAAAGATCATCGTGGAAGGAAAGACTATTGAACCAGATAGGTATCACGTCGATCATATGTACTACTATCTCTTATGATTGGAGGACGACATAGCAGGGGACGTCAAACTGGGAGGCAATCTGAAAGATAGGATCATAGATGAGGTGGCTAAAGGACAAGTGCAGTGTAAGAGGCTACACAAAAGGGTGTTCGAGTCCGAAGCCAAGCATATGGAACAACATAAAGTGAACATGGAGGCAATAATGGAAAGAAAGGAAATTGCCAATAAGTCGATAGAGAGGTTAGAATATCTAGAGCAAGGATTGATGGAGCTGGAAGGGAAGATAAAAGAGAGGCTTTGGGATTGTCGTCAAGGCATGGATGCTGATGAAGGGGGGAAGCTGGCAAAAGCTTACTTGCTACTGGACATGCACGATTTGGGAAATATGATTGATGGGGTCAAGAGAGCCAAGCATGGAGAGGGTCTTCAGGGACCAAGTAGACTAGGAAATAATATTCTTTATTGCTTTTTAGATTAGATTAGATTTTGATGTAGCAAGGCTTGATTCCATTAGTGACTTTATAATTATTTATGTCGATTTAGTGGAAGATTGATTTGGGCTTACTTTCGCACTAATGGAATGAGGCAAACATTGGCATGAATTTTCTCCAAGTCTATGAGTCGCTTAGGCTTACCTCAGGCACAAAGAGGTCCCCAAAATCAGGACGCGAATAATTGCATGACCTTATGTGATACATGTTTAAATATTGCAAACACTCTTTTACTTCGTCTTACTGACTTGGTTACCTTTTGTTTTTTTTTTCCTTTTGATTATTTCCATTCCCGAAGGTTGGTTCGTGCATACTAGCATCATCAGCATACCACACTAGATCCAGAGGTCCTCCACCTCCTCCTTCACCTAGCGACCCAAAAATTAAAGGAAAAGAAAAAGGGAAGATGGACGATTTAAGTGGTATTCGAAAAGACAATGCTACTATGGGAGAAAATTTTGAAACCTCAGACAGGAGAAGTATGCCATGACAGAATGAGTTTCTCTAACGATTGGAGCAGAAAATCTTGGAGTTGCAGGCTGAGCTTGAGTAGGCCCGAAATCTAGCAAACCTTTCCCTTACTCTAAATGTTCTCGATATCAACCAGCAAAACGCAACCACAAAGAACCAAACACCACCACAAAACACACAAAACCAGAATCCGCCACCCATAGCTCCAAATCATCCCGTACCGCACCTGTATCACAATCCCACACCTCCACAAAATCTTAACCCACCACCAGTGCAAACCCCTCAACAACACTACCATAACTCGATACAATATCTGCAAACCACCACTTATCAAACTCCTCAAAACGCACAACAACCTACTCCCGACCCCCCTCAAACCTTAATCAATGATCACCCATATACCCAAGTCCCAGGAGCTCATCAAGGCAACCTGATATACGTGGAAACCTTACCCATACCCCGAAACAAACTCTATACATACCTGAGCCGACCGAGAAGGACTTGCTCATTCAGAACATGGCAGAAGAACTCAAGAAACTAACAGGGATAGTCTAGAGTGCCGAAGGTGGGAAAGGTGTTGAAGGTTTAAACTATGAAGATTTGTATATCCAGCCAGATATAGAACATCCAGAGGGTTACAAACCTCCCAAGTTTGAGATGTTTGATAGCACTGGTGATCCAAAGGTACATCTAAGAACCTACTGAGACAAGCTTGTAGGAGTGGGTAAGAATGAACAAATCCGCATGAAACTATTCATGCGAAGACTTACAAGAGACGCATTATCTTGCTATATCAGTCAAACTCCGAAGAAGTGGGCAAGTTGGGTAAGTATGGCATCAGGTTTCACGGATAGATTCGGGCTCAATACAGAGAACGTGCCAGACGTTTTCTATTTTCAAAACCTCAAGAAGAAGCCGACAGAAACCTTCCGCGAGTATGCTACTCGTTGGAGATCAGAGGCAACCAAGGTAAGGCCACCACTTGAAGAAGAACAGATGAACACTTTCTTTGTCAGAGCTCAAGATCCGCAGTACTATGAAAGACTGATGGTTATCGAGAATCACAAGTTTTCAGACATCATCAAGTTAGGAGAACAGACAGAAGAAGGAATCAATAGCGGGATGGTAACTAATTTCGAGGCACTGTAAGCCACAAACAAAGCCTTGCAATCAGGGGCATTTCGAAGAAGAAGGAAGTAGGTGCAGTGACGGTAGCCCATGGCCCTAAGTCTCCCTTTACAAACCAAACACCTCCACCCACATATCAACCATCACCTCCAAAATTACCATAACCTGCCATCACTTACTATGCCTATAACACCCAATCTGCATATTACCATTCACTTCCACCCGCCTGCCAAAACTACCCAAAGCCATGACCAAACTTTGATCTTAAAGCTCCCAGACAATGCACCCCAATCGCTGAACCCGTAGCCCAACTGTATGAAAGACTAAAGGCTGCTAGTTACGTCACCCATATTCCTACTGTTACTATTGAGAACCCTTCCCTGTAGGTTAATCCCAACAAAACCCGTGCCTATCACTCAGGAATGAAGGTTCATACCGTTGAAGAATGTCGCATGTTAAAGAACAAGATTAAGACACTGATCGACACTAAGGTTATACAAGCAAAGAAAGTTGCACCAAATGTCCGTAATAACCCTCTCCCGGATCACATGGGTGAGGGAGTGAATGTGATAGATACTGAGGAGGAATAGGATCAAGAGGGATCCATTGAACTTATCCGAGAGGGGGATACTCCAAAAACATCTCCTATCACCCTTACGCCGGTTGTGGTACAAACCCAAACACCATTTGAGTCGAGGTAGCTACAACTTTTACTGTGATGGTAGCTCCTACACCGTCTTATAAGCTCGATGCCGTCCCATGGGATTATGTCTCAGTGGCAAGAAGGAAGGGAAAAGGTAAGATGGAAGAAATAGGTGCTGCACAAGGTATGACTAGAACTGGCAGAGTTTATACACCTGAGAATCTTGGAGGAAAAAGCAAAGAAGCTGATGGTAGGCTATAATTACGTATTTTAGTCGCTTATTGCACTTTAATTTACTGCACTTTACTCGTTTTGACCTTTAATTGATAGTGTTTTGCACTTATTATGTGATTTATGCCTTGTAGGAGTGATTCCGAGTGATCTAGATGTTATGGAGCTAATTTGAGCTATTTGGAGCTTTGAATTCTGAATAAAAGCCCAAAGATTAGCCGGGATCGTGTTCAGGGGTCGAGGATCATGTCGGGACGTCAAAAATGAAAGCAAAATCCATACTCTGAGAAATCCTCACTGCCGCGGCGCCTGGGGCGGCGCGTTGGGTTCCACGCTTGTGCATTTCTCTGCTGTCTGTTAGAAATCAACTCTTTGGATTTTCCCACTAATGCCTCGCATGGCGCGTCGCCCCAAGCGGCACACCTGTGCAATTTTACAGAGTGAAAATCCTATTTCGGCACACCTGTGCCCCGATCCTACTTGGTATAAATACATGTAAAAAATGTTATATCCTGGACTTGTGACACTTATTCGACCTAAGGAGGCTAGGGAGGAGCAAAAGCACAAGGATTTCATCAGTCCTTCCTCACTCAAGACACGAGTTTGGATTGAACCATTGATTAAACCTAGTTAGGAGCGCATTCTTGCATATCTTCACGTTCTTAAATTGGTTCATCTTGTGAGGTTAACACTTAATTGAGAGAGGAGTTTTTGCTGAATGTTTGAACAGATAATTGAGTGAATTCGAGAGACTCACTTGAACATTAAAAGTGATTTATCTAGAGTTAGATCCCAAATAATTATCTTGCACCTATCCTGTCAACCCCTATTTTCTCCCACTGATAACTTCTTTGCATATCTTTGTTCCGATTGACATTAGTCAATACTTTTAGATTCTTAGTTGATTTTAGTTAGAAATTATATAAACCTTAATTGTTGATTCTCTTGGATAGCGATCAAGCTAGAAACTACGAGAATACTGTTTAAATCCAATCCCTGTGGATACGGTTTAATACTATACTATATTTGATTAGCGAGCATAATTTAAGTGTATGTTCCAAGCTCATTAAATTTTGGCGCCATTGCCGGAGATCGGCAATTAATAGTGTTCGAGATAGTTTGTAGAGCTATTTCAAGAAATTTTCTTTTTATTTTTATTTTATTTTTATCTTTTTACATTTGGTGTTCTTTGACTGTGCGCAGGTTACAGGTGGAGGTTGGTGCATGACTCGAACTTCTGCAAAGGAAGTGCAACCATACGAACCAGAAATTAAAAAACAACTATGACAACTAAGGAAGGAAAGAAATCTCATTGGGACATCAGAAAAGGCTGGGCAATCCTCAACCAAAGATATGGGTGGAATCAGTGATGATAATGTCGATTTGGCTGCAAGAGATGCAGTCCAACGATGAGAACAAGCTGCACGAGATGCTGAAAAAGCAGCTATTAGAGATGCACAGATTATCTACGAAGAAGAGAGGGGTTAGAGAATTGCTCAAAATCAACCCTTGGGTGTAGAATAGTTCGGAAATATAGCTCTCATGCCTAGGAAACCACTTGGCGATTATGCTAGACCGGTCTACAATCAAGGTTTATCAAGTGCTAGATCACCTCCAATCACAGCAAACAATTTCGAGTTGAAGCAAGGGTTGCTTCAAACCTTTCAGAATTGTTGTGTCTTCAGAGAGAAGCCAAACGAAGATCCAAATACACATCTAATGGACTTCGAGGAGATTATGAACACCTTTCAATACAATTGTTTTGCACAAGATGCAGTGTACTTAAGGGCATTCCCCTTCACACTCAATGATGACGCAAAGTAGTGGCTTTGAAGCTTACCCATGAGATCAATTAGAACATGGGAGGAGATGACCAGAAAATTTCTTGATAAATATTTCTCCTCAACTAACATGGGCAAGTTTAGAAGAGAAATCCATAACTTCAGCCAGAAAGATATGAAAACTATTTTTGAAGCATGGGAGAGATTCAAGGAGATTGTGAGAAAGTGTCAACATTGCGGAATTGAACTCTGGATGCAACTCAAGGATTTTTGGGTTGGATTGATACCGACCTCACGTAGAACATTGAGCAATGCAATTGGAGGCCCGTTGGTAATGAAGACTCCAGAGGAGATAGTTATAATTCTTGATGAGTTATCTGAAAATGCAAATCAGTGTCCCTCTGAGAGTGCTGAAAGAAGAAGATCGACCGGTGTTCACCAAGTTGATACTAATACATCTGTGCAACTACAACTTGATGCTATGGATAAAGAAATAAGAAGTTGACCTTAGCCTCGATACAAAATGAGCCTCACGCAGCTTGTGATATATGTGGAAGAGGACACCCTACTCATGAGTGTCAAGCCTCAACTGAGGAAGTAAATGCTGTGGGGAACTACAATTTTAATGCAATGGGTCAGAGGCACCCCGGTTTTTCATGGACTTCACTTGGAGGTACTGCGGATGCTTGGCAACAAAATAACTCTAGATTGTAGGAACAAGGAGCTCCAGCATACTAAAATCAGCAGAGGCAGCTGTTTCAGCCTCAACCCATTCATCCTAGTCTAGAGGATCTAATGAAGGCTTTCATTATCAAGACAAATAAGAGGCTGGACGCTCATGGAGCATCTATCAAAGAATTAGGCACTGGTCATCGAAACTTGGAGAGACAAGTGGGATAGATTATAACAATATTATTTGAGAGAGTTCCAAGCACTCTCCCCGCTGACACTGAAAAGAATCCCAAAGAAACAGTGAATGTTGTAACCTTGAGAAGTGGGAAAGTGTTGAAATATCCCACCCCGATCAAAAAGGATATGATACTTAAAAAAGAAAGTAGAGAGCAACTGAAGAATGTTGTTGATAAAAAGAAGAAAGGCCCGATGAATACAGAGAAGAAGAAGAAGGAAAAAAAAATCAAGAAGGAAGGAACCTGAGGAGAGCCTGTATATGCTTGTCTTACCCTTTCCTTAAAAGCTAAGTAGAGAAAAGCTGGACAAGCAGTTTGGGAGATTTCTGGATATGCTGAAACAGATTCATGTAAACTTATCATTCACAGAAGTGCTCTAACAAATGCCTTCTTATTCCAAATTCTTGAAGGAGATCCTTACAAATAAGAGGAAAATAGAGGATACCTCGGTGATGAAGCTCACAGAGCATTGCAGTGCGATATTGCAAAACCAACTCCCACAAAAGTGTGGAGATCTAGGGAGTTTTACTTTACCTTGCTCTTTAGGCTCTATTAATTTTGATAAATCTTTATGTGATTATGGTGCCTCAATTAATCTAATGCCTCTATCTATTTAGAGGAAATTGGAGAAGGAGATTGTAGAGATAAGGTCTACACCAATATCGTTGCAGCTGGCAGACCAAACGACCTTAATACCCGAGGGGATAGTGAAAGATGCATTAGTTTGGGTTGATAAGTTCGTATTTCTTGTAGACTTTACAGTGGTGAATATTGAGGAGAACAAGGAGGTCCCCCTAATCCTAGAAAGACCATTCTTAGCAACGGGTAGAGCAATATTGGGTATACATAAGAGAAAGCTCATGCTTAAAGTGGGTGAGGAGATTGTGACTTTTGATATGAATGTAGAAAAGGGGGTGCAAAAAGAAAAACCAGCTTCGAGTGTTGAGTGGAAAGTGAAGGGCTCGAAGGAGAAGGTTGCACTGAGAGAGATAAGTATGGGGTGTACCCCAAAAAAAGCTGAGAAAAAGCTGTCTCCATGGGTGTGCGTATTAGTTCGAAGGGGAGAAATGAAGCCTGACTTCGACTCAGACACTGACTAGATGTTCAGGGGAGTTTATGCTTTTTAATTGTGTGTCATGAGGACATGCCACAACTTAAAGTGTGGGGTGGGGGATATGTTGTGTGTATGTATGTATATTAGTTTTAGTTTCTGTTGTTTTATTAGTTTGAGATAGAAAATAAAAATAAGAATTTTAAAATTTTTAATTTTTCTCGATGATTGATATCATTCGATGGGTTTCTTGAGGGATTAAAGTCGAAAGAAAAAGACACAAAGATTTTCTTTTGTTAGGTAGTGATAATTCCCCCTTGATTTTTTTTTGTATTGCGGTTCTTTTCCAAGGGTTTTGTTTGAATCGGGTGTAGTTAATTTTTATTTTTAGAAGTAGGAAACGTTGTGCTATGGTTTGAATCGAAGGCAATATCTCTTAACTTTATTATACCTTGAGAATAGTGAGTGCTTTAGTTGTGAAGCTTAGGCTCAGTTTTTGACTCTTGTATAAGTACCTTAAATTGTATGATTTTAACTTTGCTTAACTGCTTTGACTAGAGTGTCTTGATAGTCCAATCATGAGTGATTTATGTGCCATGTGGGTGTGAGGTTTTGTGTTATTCTGTGCATTGCATTTGATGTCTAGAACTTGCTCCATGTGTTTGCAAAGCAAAATAGTAGTTGTATTCAGTCTTGGAAGTGATATTGACGTTTCTTTGTTGAGCCAGATATATGCTTTTGTCACCTAATTGTTATGCATCATAGTTAACCTCTTTGAGCCTGTAATCATATTTCTTTGGCAACCACAGTACAAGCCTTGCCCATTTGTTTCAATTGACCATCTAATTGAACCATTTACCTCTCATGAGCACCTGAATTTTTTATGAAATTTCTAGAAGTTGAAGTGTGGGGTGGTTGATTTGGCTTTTGAGTGGAACTAAGGAAATAAGGAGAAAGATGCATTGTATTGAAAAAGTAAGAGCCACTTGAATTGAAAAAACAAAGAAAAAAATTGTGTATTGTTGTGCAAAATATTCTTTGATAGTGGTGACTCTTGATGTAATTATGCTTAAAGAAGTAGGGAGTTAATTTATACTGATGTGATGGTGGAGTTATGGTTTTACATAGTGTGGGGTTTTGAACAATGAATTGTATGTATTAAAGTGCTTAGGGAAGTGTAGTCACTCTTATATCTAAATGTATCCTACCCATCGCACAACCTACATTACAACCAGTTAAAGTCCTACTTGATCCTTGACTCAATGAGCTCAATTAGTAGAGTAGTACACTACGGGCAAGCCTATGGTACGTCTTTTGTGGCATATGAATGTTGTTTCTGAGAGTGAGCGAATTCTTTCTATCATGAGTTCCTAATTGTTCTTACACTTTATTGTGTGTGAAACTACTCTCTATTGTTGTGTGAGAGTACTTGATTCATGAATGCGTGGTGCTTTTGAGTCAAATTTTGAGGCTAGGATATTACAATATTGTGCTTAATTTGTTTTGAATATTCGTGGTGTGATGAATCAGGAGAGTTGTTTAAAACGGTCGTGTGTATTTGAAGTGTTGTTTGATTGCTTGAGGACGATCAATGATTTAAGTGTGGGGTATTGATGGTAGGCTATAGTTACATATTTTAGTCGCTTCTTGCACTCTAATTTACTGCACTTTACTCGTTTTGAGCTTTAATTAATAGTGTTTTGCACTTATTGTGTGTTTTATGCCTTGTAGGAGTGATTCAGAGTTATGTAGATGTTATGGAGCTAATTCGAGCTATTTGGAGCTTTGAAGTCTGAGTAAAAGCCCAAGATATTAAGCCGGGATCATGTTCAGGGGTCGAGGACCAAGTCTGGATGTCAAAAATCGAAGCAAAATTCGTATTCTGAGAAATGCTCACTGTCGCGGCGTGAATTCTGAGTAAAAGCCCAAGGGATTAAGCTAGGATCGTGTTCAGGGGTCGAGGACCAAATCTAGACGTCAAAAATCGAAGCAAAATCCATACTCTGAGAAATCCTAACTGCCGCGGCGCGTGCGGCGTTGCGCTTGTGCATTTCTCTACTGTTTGTCAGAAATCAACTCTCTGGATTTTTCCACTAATGCCCCACATGGCTCGTTGCCCCATGCAGCATACTTGTGCAATTTTTACAGTGTGAAAATCCTATTTCGGCTAGGAGAATGTGGTTTCATCTAGGCCCAACCCTACTTGGTATAAATACATTGAAAAATGTTATTTATTTAATTTTTGACACATATTCGACCTAAGGAGGCTAGGGAGGAGCAAAAACACAAGGATTTCATCATTCCTTCCTCACTCAAGACACGAGTTTGGATTGAATGTATGTTTTCCTATACTTTAACTTTATTTTTGATGAATTTCTCCATATCTATGGAGTAGTTCCCTTCCGGGTTTGATGGATTTGGTGTACTGATGATTGATTGTGGATTATAACTCTAGTTTTATGTATTGAAGCATTTTTGGATGATTTAAGTGTTGCATCTATAATCACTAGTTCATGTAATAGAGAGAGGCATAACTTGTGATATATTTGCGTTATTTTGTGGGTTGAGTTCATAGATTCTTCTAAGTAATCCAAAGAGGCTAGTTGAATCATTGATTAAACCTAGTTAGGAGAATAATCGAAAGAAGTTTTCCTTAAGACCAATCCACTATGCATTCTTTTATATCTTCACGTGCTTAAATTGGTTCATCTTGTGAGGTTAAGACTTAATTGAGAGAGGAGTTTTTGCTGAGCGTTTGAATTGATAATTGAGTGAATTCGAGAGACTCACTTGAACATTAAAAGTGAATTATTTAGAGTTAGATCCCAAACAATTATCTTGCACCTATCCTATCAACCCCTATTTTCTCCCACTGATAACTTCCTTGCTTATCTTTGTTTCGATTGTTATTAGTAACTAGCTTTAGATTCTTAGTTAATTTTAGTTAGAAATCATATAAACCTCAATTTTTGATTCTCTTGGATAGCGATCAAGCTAGAAACTATGAGACTACTGTTTAAATCCAATCCATGTGGATATGAAATTATACTATACTATATTTGATTAGCGAGCATAATTTAAGTGTGTGTTCGAAGCTCGTCAAAGCTGCACCTAAGCCACATGTCGTTGAGACGAGTACTGACGATATTTGGAGGAAGGTACATGCGAGAGAATACTCCGTTGTTGATGAACAAGACTCCCGCCCAGATATTTTGTCGCTGTTGCAAAATTCAGACGTGCACAAGAATGCCTTGATGAAAGTTTTAAGCGAAGCTTATGTGCCCGCCAGTATCACTATGGCTGTCATGGTCGGACATGTACTGGAGAGTAATAAAATTAATTTCCACGAAGATGAGCTACCGCCAGAAGGGTTGAGTCACAACAAAGCGTTGCACAACACAGTGCAATTTGAAGATAAGTTCATTGCTAGGGTTCTGATAGATGGAGGTTCGAGCCTGAACATATACTTGCTGACCACTCGGAAAAGATTAGGTAAAGGCCTGCACGAGATACGGATGGAAAGCATGAATGTAAAAGCATTCGATGGATCTCAGAGAGCCACTATCAGAGAAATCTACCTTGATCTACAGATGGGCCCAACCTGGTTTGATGTCGAACTCCAAGTGCTAGACATATCCGCCACTTACAACCTGTTGTTAGGATGACCATGTATACACGCAACTAGGTGGCAGTTTCTTCTACCCTGCACCAAGTTGTGAAATTCGAGTGGAATCATGAGGAGGTGATCATTCATGGAGATGCAACCAACCCTATTTACACCAACCAGACCGTGCCAGTCATCGAAGACAAGAGGAAACTGGGAGGAAAAACATACCACTACATTGAGCGAGTAAACGCAATTGAGAAGGATTGATGGTGGAGCAATAAGATAGAAAGCATATTAATGTGGTTGGGATATGAACCGGGCAAGGGTCTTGGCGAAAGCTTCAGGGGATCACAGAACCCATATGACCACAATATCAGGGCACAACTTTTGGGCTCGGATATGAATATACCGTGCAAGAGTACTAGGATTGGATAGTGTCGTGGCGCATCGATTACTATCTGCTGGAACAACCCATACCACAGCTACACCAGACATTCCATTAGACTGACATGATTTGGGGATTCGAGGAAGACGAGATTTTGGCCGGTATGAGGAAGCTGTTTCTGAACGAGGAAGACATGGACTACAGTGCAATTTAGAGGAGGAGGAGGAGAAAGACCTTACTATCCAGAGAGTAGGAGAAGGAGTGGTTCTCAAGAACTGGACCGTTGCACTGTCCTGAGCTCGCCGAGTACCTGGGTAGCCTGGCAGAATTAGCATGACTTATTTTTAAATTGTTTTTGAGCATTTAAGACATTTTTCAGTGTTTTGTTTTGAAATAATTACTCTACTCGAGCCATCGAGTCGTACTTGTAGACAATTTTAAGCTTTATTAATGCATTATCGCTTTTCGTATTTATTATTATCTTTCTACATTCTTTTCAGCGTAATTATTACATATCCTGATGAACGTACGACTGTGACTTGTAATGAGACAATGCAACATAAGGACAGTGATTTGGAATATGATATAATACCTAAGGAAATTATCAAAGAAGTAAAGAATTTCGGGAACAAAACCAAAGTCCAACTCGGAGGAAACTGAGACAGTTAACTTAGGGGATTTTAAAATAGTCAAAGAAACTTGCATAAGCATTCATCTATCACCGTCAGAGAAGGAAGAGTATATCAGGTTTCTAAAGGAATATGAGGATCTTTTTGCTTGCTCTTACGATGACATGAGTGGGTTAAGCACATCCATAGTAGCTCACAAGATACCCACCAACCCCATGTGTCCCCTGGTAAAGCAGAAGCTCAGAAATTCAAGCCAAATATGAGTCTGAAGATAAAAGAGGAGGTTACCAAGCAAATCAAAGCCCAGGTCCTTTGAGTGGTTGAATACCAGACTTGGTTAGCCAACATTGTGTAGGTTTCGAAGAAAGATGGGAAAGTTAGAGTGTGTGTTGACTATCGAGATCTGAACAAAGCAAGTCCTAAAGATGATTTCCCGCTGCCCAGCATACATATACTGATCGACAACTGCGCCAAACATGAACTCCAATCCGTTTTGGATTGCTTCGCAGGATACCACCAGATTTGGATGGATGAGGAGGACGCTGAAAAGACAACCTTTATCACACCATGGGGATATACTATTACAAAATGATGCCATTTGGTTTAAAGAATGCTAAGGCCACCTACATGAGGGCCATGACAACTATTTTCCACGACATGATACACAAGGAAATAGAGGTATACATGGATGATGTTATTATCAAATCTAAAAAGAGTTCAGATCGCATAGCAGACTTGAAGATGTTTTTTGACCAACTTCGAAAATACAATTTGAAGTTGAACCCTGCAAAATGCACCTTCAGAGTCCCTGCTGGGAAGTTGCTGGGTTTTGTCGTCAGTCACTAAGGTATTGAGCTAGACCCGTAAAAAATCATAGCTATTCAGGATTTGCCACCACCAAAGAGCAAGAAAGATGTGATGAGTTTCCTGTGACACCTCAATTATATCAGTCATTTTAGAGCACAATCAATAGTGATATGTGAGCCGATCTTCAAGATGCTGAGGAAAGATGATGCGACAAATTGGACCGAAGAATGTTAAAAGGTTTTTGAGAAAATCAAGGAATACTTGTCTAAACTGCACCTGTTGGTCCCGCCAGTACCAGGAAGACCTCTGCTGCTGTATCTGTCCGTGTTGGATGGAGCCATTGGCTGCACTCTGGGGCAACATGATGAAACCGGAAGGAAAGAGCAGGTGATATATTATCTGAGCAAGAAGTTCACACCTTACGAGTCCCGATATTCTTTGCTAGAGCACACTGTTGCACTCTGACATGGATAGCGCAGAAATTAAGACATTATTTCTGTGCATACACCACCTATCTCATATCAAAGATAGATCGACTAAAATACATCTTTCAGAAACCTATGCCTACGGGTAAGTTAGCAAAGTGGCAGATATCGCTAAGTGAGTTCGACATCATCTATGTGACTCAGAAGGCAGTCAAAGGGCAAGCATTGGCCGATCACTTAGCAAAAAACCCCATAGAGCGAGAATACGAACCATTGAAGACGTATTTTTCCGATGAGTAAGTGTTAGTTGTAGGTGAAGATATCGCCGAAACATATGACGGTTGAAGGATGTTTTTCGATAGAACAACAAACTTCAAGGGAGTGGGCATCAGAGCTGTTTTAGTATAAGAAATCGTTCAACATTATCCAGTCTCCGCAAAGCTCAGGTTCCTGTGCACCAACAATATGGAAGAATAAGAGACCTGCATCTTGGGACTCAGGTTAGCTATCGACATGAAGGTTCAGGAGTTGCTGGTAATAGGAGATTCTGATCTATTGGTACACCAGGTACTGGGAGAATGGGCTACCAAGAACACTAAAAATTTTCCATACTTGCATTGTGTACAAGAGTTGATCAAGAGGTTCACAAAGATAGAATTCAAGGCTGTTCCATAAATCCAGAATGAGTTCGCAGATGCATTAGCTACCTTGTCTTCCATGATACAACATTCGTACAATAATTTCATTGATTCTATCCCAATAGAGATCCGTAAGTAGCCAGCTTATTGTGCTCATGTTGAAGAAGAGTTCGACAGAAATCCATGGTTCCATGATATCAAGGAATACTTGGAGAAAGGAGAATACCTATAGAATGTTGCACACAATCAGAAACGCATGCTTCAAAGATTGGCCAACGATTTCTTTCACAATAGAGGAATTTTCTATATAAGGACTCCTGATTTGGGATTGTTGCAATGTGTCAATGCCAAAGAGGCATCTAGATTGCTCGAAGAAATATGTGCCGGAAGTTGCAGACCTTACATGAACGGTTTCATTTTGGCCAACAAGATATTAAGGGCAGGGCTTTTCGTGATGACCATGGAGACGGACTGCATCAAATATTTTCAAAAAGGTCATTAGTGCCAGATACATGCTGATATGATACGAGTGTCGTCTAATGAACTCAATGCAACGAGTTCACCCTGGCCTTTCTCTGCTTGGGGCATGGATGTCATCGGACCAATTGAACCCGCTGCTTTAAACGGACACAGGTTCATTTTGGTGGCTATAGAATACTTCACAAAATGGGTTGAAGCCGCTTCCTATAAGGCCGTGACTAAGAAAGTCGTAGCAGATTTTTTCCGGGATCACATCGTTTGTCGATTTTGGAGTACCTGAGTCAATCATTACTGACAACGCCGCCAATCTCAATCGTGATTTGATGAAAGCCATGTGTGAAACATTCAAGATCAAGCACCGAAATTCCACAACATGCAGACCATAAATGAATGGAGCCGTAGAATCCGCCAACAAGAACATCAAGAAGATATTGAGGAAAATGGTGGACAACTACAAGAAATGGCACGAGAAGCTACCATTTTCTTTGCTCGAGTATCGCACCTCGGTTCGTACGTCTACTGGGGAAACCCTCTATCTACTGTTCTATGGTATGGAAGTCGTTATTCTCGCCGAAGTGGAGATTCCTTCCTTAAGAATCATACAAGAGGCCGAGCTCAGTGACACGAAATGGATACGGAGTCGGTATGAACAACTAGCTCTCATTGATGGCAAGAGGATGAATGCAGTGTGTCATGGCCAACTCTACCAGAATAGAATGGAAAGGGCTTTCAACAAAAAGGTTAGATCGAGGAAATTCATGTCGGGGCAATTGGTGCTGAAATGGATCTTCCCCCGTTATGATGAAGCAAAAGGGAAATTCTTACCTAACTAGCAAGCCCCTTACATGGTTCACCGAGTACTGACAGGAGGAGCGCTTATACTTGTAGAGATGGATGGAGAAATATGGCCAAAACCTATCAACTCAGACGCAGTCAAGAGATATTACGTTTAAGATTATGTTTACACTTTCTACTTGATGTAACCTGAACTATGCTTGACCTTATTCCCGTTTAAGAGGGTATACGTAGGCAGCCCTGTGGTTTCAGTCACATCATAATAAAATATTCATTCCCCTCCATGGTCAAAAATTGGGGCAAGATTTCGAGTTTGTCAATCTCATTACATCAAGGATCGCCAAGAAGTGTATCGCTAAAAGTATGCCTTCAAACTGGGGCAGAATTTTGAGGAGGGTCCTCAAAATTCCGAATTGAGGAGGTTGCAATGTCTCAAAAGTGTGTCACAGTCGCTGATTTGAATAACTGCACTTTTTACAAATGATTTATCACAAATACATATTTTTGTAAATTTGATTTTTCTATAGTAGCCAGACGTTACCCAGGGTGATCAAACAAGGCCTCAAGACAAGAAGCAAAGAGAAACAAAGAATCGAAGGCACGAACCAACCGTCCCCCCAAAACTCACAATTTTTCTTTGGATGTAGGCACAAGGGACGTAACAAGCATGTCCGCAAATATATACAACAAGATCACTATCTTTACCCCAACAGAAGTTGACAAATACAAACTCGTCAAGCTAAGAATCATTTTTTCCTCCCACATTTGATCATTGCTTTACCTGCATAGGGCTAAGCACTGCCCTCATTACATTGCATAAGGGCTCAACGCTGCCCTCATCATTGCATAAGGCTAAACACTGCCTTCCCTTACATGAGACTAAGGACTATCTCCTTTCTTTGTATGAGGCTAAGCACTGCCTCCATCATTGCATAAGGCAGCATGACCTTCCCTTACATGAAACTAGCATTGTCTCCATTTTTTGCATGAGGCTAAGCACTGCCTCCATCATTGCATAAGGCTAAGTACTGCCTTTCCTCACATGAGACTAAGCACTGTCTCCATTCTTCGCATGAGGCTAAGTACTGCCTCCATCATTGCATAAGGCTAAGCACTGCCTTTACTTACATAAGACTAAGCACTGTCTCCATTCATTGCATAAGGTTAAGCACTTGCCCCCATCATTACATAAGGCTAAGCACTGCATTTACATGCATAAGACTAAGCACTGTCTCCATTCTTTACATAAGGCTAAGCATTGCCTCTATCATTGCATAAGGCTAAGCATTTCCTTTCCTCGCATGAGACTAAGCACTGTCTCCATTCTTCGCATAAAGCTAAGCAATGCCTCCATTATTGCATAAGGCTAAGCACAGCCTTTCCTTGCATAAGGCTAAGCATTGTCTCCATTCTTTGCATAAGGCTAAGCATTGTCTCCATTCATTGCATGAGGCTAAGCACTGCCTCCATCATTGCTAAGGCTAAACACTGCCCTCATCACACACAAGGCTAAGCACTGTCTTGTCTCGTCCTTGCATACAACTAAGAATCAGCTGTTCCCTCTATCAAACTATCGATATCTCCGCATATTTGCATTTTATGGGATGAAACATCTCCACATTATCCGAAGGTGTCATAGTCTATTGGCATCATCCTCATAGCCCGAAGACATCATGCCATGGCCCGAGAATCTCTCAAAATTGCATATCATTATTCAAAGGCCTCATAGTCCAAAGGAACCATCCTCATGGCCTGAGGACACCACTTCAGGACATGCGAATCAATTATCATACGCTTCATGGCCCATGACGTCATGGTCTAAGGACATCATCCTCCTTGTCCAAAGACAACTCTCATGGTCCGAAGGGAATTTGCATCTTGTTTAAATAACCCATATATGTTCGTGTGCATCGTGTTTTAAGTTTTGCAGGTAACTGGGGAGGTAACTGTTCTGCAAACAGGAGCAATTGCCGCTCTGGTTTTCGTTTGCAACGGTCGCATCCCTTGATGATCTCAAACGTAACCGATGATCAGCAATTGATTACTCATTATCCTGTAACCGCTCAAATATTTTCCTTATACATCTGTAATGTTCAAATACGCATTCATAGCTCCATCTGAAATTATCCGTTAGTCATGACACTATATCCAAAAAATCCTTTTCGAAACACGCGACCACTCTTATAACAGCTCCATCGGTTTCGTTCGCCGTTGGATCCAGAACTACACACGCCCGGAATCCCGTAACACTAGGGATATGTAGGCAACTCAAGAACCAGGGTTCGGCCCCCATTTTTTCAAAAGTGCATCATCTCCACTCATTTCGGACAAAATTGATCATCATTTTCTTTACCCGACAACTCTTTCATCATTCCCGGGTAAAGAGGGGCAACTGTTAATACCCAATTTTGCCCTCATATTTTTATAAATATCCTATATACTTTCAAAATATCATTGCTGCGTCATCACCAATTTACAAGAGTCATATAAGTACTTTCTAGAATTTTTCATAATTTTTAGGGCTTTAAAATTGATTTTCTTGCATTTAAATAATTCAAATGTTTATTTAATTATCCTTTCATATTATTTTTTGATGACCTAATCATCCAAATATATTATTTATATTCACACACCTATTTTATAACATTCTTACTTTATTTCATATAATTACATCTGTATCTTTGAGCTATTTACGCAATTTTGTAATAATAGCCTATATTCAATACATAATTACATTATTTACACCAAAATAGCATTTTATATTTATTTATAACGTTAATAAATTATTTTCAATCAATTTACTTCATAAGTAATATTTTATTATTTATTAATTACTTTTCTATAAATTATTTTTAGTAATTTTTGTGTATTTAAATTTTGTTCCGATTTTAGAGCTAATTTTAGGACCCAAAACCTTGGCCCAATACCCCTTTAACCCAGTATCAGCAGCCCATTACCCTATATCCATCTCCTGACCCGCCCCGTCTCCTTTAAATCCTAGTTGTTGATGTAAGATGATCAACGGCCAACAACAATCCTACCATTTTAAATTACCCGTCCCCAAACCCTAGCCCTCACTTATCTCTCCACAGCCACCCTCACCTGCTCTCTTCTCTCTTAGAGACCAAACTCTAACCAACCCAAAAGACCCCCCTTTCTCCCTTCCTCGTACGCGTTCAGACGTGGATCCTACTTATCTTTGCAGCAATTATCATTCACTTATGTTAGCTTTCGCTATCTTTATACTTATGGCAAGTTCAATTCCCACAGATTTGGCTTTGATTCTATGGTTCTGGGTGCGATTTTGGTTATATACATTCGGAAAGAGTAAATTCTTCTTGATTATGGCACATTTGCATTGATTCCATCTTTGGTTAGGACTTGTGAAAAAGTTTCCCTAAGTCTTATTCCAGTTAGGCTTAAAATTCAGATTTCCCCTTTATTGGTTCTATTATTGATTGCATGTGATATTTTCTTTCCTTATTTGTGCTTGATTGACTATTTTCCATATTTGTTCGTTCAATTTCTACTACTATATAAACCCCTTCCCCGTTCCGTTTCTAGGTCTCAACGATTCATTACTTAATGGGTATTACCACTACTCTGTTTCTTCAATACTTTCTGGAATCTTTGCTCTTGGCCGGCTGAAAGCCAAGGCCACCAGATTTTGATTAACTGACCTTCTCAGTGCGAGCACTGTTGGGGGTTCATTTGAAACCCTTAGGAACTCTGACGCACTGAGTTTTGGGTTCTGTTGCTCTTCTGCTGTCAACGATTGAAGTATTGTTAGAATTATTCTTCTTGTTTACCTGTTTGTTAATTCACAACTGGTAAGTGTCTTTGGCTCTGTCAATTTCATTTCTTCTCGTTGTGTTCATGTGTACATCCATGTCACTTAAACTTTGTGAATCTATATGATATAGTGTTACCCCTGTCATTTTATGATTCATAACTTTTCTAGCATCTGAACTTATCCAACTTCTGACTCTGATGTATGCCTACTGTATGTGTTCAGCATGAATGATTCTCACTGCCTTAAGCATACCCAACCTAGATTTTTTTGTGTGTTTGAATGTTTATACCCGCCACTCACCTAGAGTTTATCTCTCTGCCTTGTTCTGTATCTTTTTGATACATCAACTCATGTGTTCTAATTCCTGTTGGATCATTCATCTGTACTTAATACCCTACTAGAGTTAGTTCTTAGCCATGTTGTTAGCCAAACGTATTACCCTGCTAATTGTGAACTTTAGGGTGTGTTCCCTGCCTGACTTAGTCCTATGCTGTCTAGTACTACCATTGGTTTACAAGGTGAATGTGCAACATCCAGCTTTTTTCTTATGTTTAATCTGATAGTCTAATTTTGATGTATCCTTGCCTACTAAGTTCTGGTGTTTTTTAAGCATTTTGTGCTATGACTGGTACTTAGCATGTTCAAATTAAGGCTTGTTTGCAGACCATGTCCACCAACTTGTTTGGTTATGCTATTTTCATTAGTTTCTCATGTTATGCATCCTTATGTAAGGACTATATTTTGTTGGCTTTCTGTCCATGATTTTATTAGACTCTCATATTTAAAATCCCATGACTAAGTTCTTTATGCTAATTTTGGACCATGTTTTGCTTTGAAACTCTACTTGAAGTAGTATGCTATCTCATGTTGGTCAATCATGTCACCTTAGCTTTTTTTCTCAAAGAATGCAAGCATGAACCTGCCTTATGTATGCCCTATGAACTTGTCAATATGCTTTATGAAAAACTGATGTTAGATACAGCTTTGAGAATTCAGTGTGTAGACTTTAAACGGCTGTTTAATTAATCTAATGTGTAATTTGTTACTTGTATGGTTAAGTTTGGCATCCGGCTGGATAAGTAAGTCATCCATTTGGGACTAGTTTTGATCCATGTGTGTTGTTGGAGTTGTACCTTGTAACTGCACACTTTGATGCTTTGAGTGACCCTAGGATTTGAGTCTGCTGTTTGGGCATAGAATGGGGCTGCTGAAGACCCGAAAAGGCCACTGGGTTATTTTATTTGGGCTTGTAACTACTTATTGGGCCTGTATTTGTTTCAGCTTGTAATTTGGTCATATTTGAAACATGTATTCTTTCACTTGGTCCTGTAATAACTTGTAATAAACAACAGCTGGGGATTAGTGAAAGTCGGAGTTTGGGATACTCTATCTTCGCATGAACGGGTAGAAAGCATGTCTATAGGGCTCTTATTATTTATTTGCTTTCCATGTCCCACCTTTGGAATTATCTGCACAATGTGTCGATTAACTTGTCTTTCACTTAGAAAGCATGATCTAGGGTTAATAAAATTCATTGACTTGCAAACATTAGTAAGTATGCCTACAAGGTCTTAAATTGGATTTGTTGCGCTTAAATATCATGCCTATAGGAAGTCAATGCAATAACTGGAAATGCATGCTTTAACGTACTTCTTTAAATCACTTGACTCATCTAGATACCATGTCTATAGGATCTCAGATTGATTAATTAAAAATTGATATTGTTGTTGTTCTTTTCTTATTACATAGTTCGTCTAAACATCATGCCTATAGGGACAAAATGAGTAATTTCGCTTTTTCAAAAACCTCACTGCCCTGACGCAAATTATGTAGAGATCATGTCTATAGGGTGCCACCACTCCCCTAGAAATCAGGCCTATGGGATACTTAATAGAATCATATGTTAAAATCAACCGCTTTGCCAAGACGATCTTCCTAGAAATACTCCTATATGATTTGCCAACTTTAGAATCGTTCAATTGCATAGAAATCATGCCTATAGGTCTTGACAAATTTAATATACTTTGACTCCAAGCCTGCCTATATATTGTTGCCTGCCTAATAATCTGAACATCGTTAGCATAGGGTCATAACTGCCTGCGTGCATCTGTGTCTATATGAGGAAGCAAACTTGAGCCCTTATGTGTTGATTATGTGTAGTCCTATATGTTTTGAATGTGCGTTAGTTTTATCACTTTTGAGCATCCTAAATAGAGTCTAGAACCACCTAATAGTAGGTCCAAAGCCTCCTGGACCAAGGCATGGGATGGGTAGTGCATGCATAGGACATGACTTAGAATTGAATTAGAGCGCCTTGAAGTAAACAACTTTAACATAGTAATCAGGTAACATCAGATGCTAGTATGTGCCCGCTTACCTTAAGGGAGTTGCGAAGTATTATTATGTTGCACGGTTTGATCCTTTAGGCTATGACAAGCGCAAAACACACTCTTAAATTATACTCGCTAATCAACTATAGTACAGTATAATATTGTATCCACAGGAATTGGATTCAAATAGTATTCTCGTGGTTTCTAGCTTGATTGCTATCCAAGATGATCAATAATTGAGATTTATATGATTTCCAGCTAAATTAACTAAGAGTCTAAAGCTATTGACTAATGACAATTGAAACAAGGAATAAGTAAAGAAATTTATCAGTGGGAGAAAATAGGATTTTGATAGGATAGGAACAAGATAATTATTTGGGATCTAACTCTAGATAAATCACTTTTAGTGTTTAAGTGAGTCTCTCGAATTCATTTAATTATTAGTTCAAACGTTTAGCAGAAACTCCTCTCTCGATTAAGTCTCAACCTCGCGATATGAACCAATTACTAAGAAGAATTACTAGGTTTAATCAATGACTTAACTAGCCTCTTCAGATTACTAAAAAGAATTAATGAGCTCAACCAACAATATAATGCTAAGATATCACAAGTTATATCTCTCTAGATTACATGAACTAGTGAATATAGATGGAACAAGTAAATCATCCAAAACGATTCAATACATAAAACTAGAGTTATAATCCAGAAACAATCAGCAATACACCTAATCCATCAAACCCTAAAGGAAACTACTCCATAGAATGGAGAAAATTCATCACAAATAAAATTAAAGTATAGGAAAACATAAATTCAATCCAAACTCAAGTTTTGAGTGAGGAAGGAATGATGAATCCTTGTGCTTGTGTTCTTCCAACTCCTCCTTAGCTTCTTCTTAGGTCAAACGCATGTCAAAAGTCCAGAAAATAACGTTCTTTCATGTATTTATACCAAGTAGGGTCGGGCCCAGACGAAACCTCCGTTTCCTAGCCTAAATATGAAAACTTGCACAAACTTATTACTTTTCATGTGTTGCACTATGCTCAGTGGGGTGCGTAGCATTAGTGCAATTTTCTCGGTTGTTAACTCTCTGAACTTATCTTGTTTGACAAAATTTTGTAATAATGCTACGTATTACGCCACACGCCATGCCTAGCATTAGTGTGTTTTTCTGTCAGACCCAAAAATTACAAGTCTCTGAACTTCCCAAATTTCTAATGCACATTTGCATTGATGCGTCGCACAGTGCTATGCATGGTGCGTCGCATTAGTGTATTTCCTCAGAGTGTTTCTTCTTCCTTGATTTTTGACGTCCAGAAGTGATCCTTGACCCTCGAACACAATCCCGGCTTAATCCATTGCGCTTTTACTCAGGCTTCAAAGCTCTAATTATTTGATTTAGCTCCACAACATCTACATAACTCGGAATCATTCCTACAAGGCATTAAAATACGCAATAAGTGAAAAATACTACCAATTAAAGCTCAACACAAGTAAAGTGAGGTGAATTAGAGTGCAATAAGCGACTAAAACACGAGATTATAGACCACCATCAGGCTAAAAAACATAGGACCACCCCCCTATATATCTGTTCTTCACACTTAGTCATCAAATATAGAATAGTTGTACTTTGTAACCTCTAAAGACTTGTATTGATGTAGTCTAATTATTGCCCAAATTTCTTTGCACTTGTTGTGACGACCCGGCCAGTCGTCTCGTGGGTTACCACTCCGTCTTCCCCATTCCTACTTCATTTACGCATCGTATCCGTATTTTATGTGATCGAGTTGAGTAGTTTGCGTTCGGAGTGAATTTGGTAAGAAATGAGACACTTAGTCTCTTTTAAGAAGGTTTAAGTTGGAAAAGTCAACGGATGTTGACTTAGTAGTTAGAGGGTTCGGATATGAATCCCGATGGTTCGTTTAGCTTCGGGAGGTGAATTATGACTTAGGAGTGCGATCGGAATTGATTTTGAAGGTCCAGTGTAGAATTAGGCTTAAATTGGCAAAGTTAGAATTTTGGCGATTTCCGGTCGATAGGCGAGATTTTGATCCGAGGGTCGGAATGGAATTCCGAAAGTTGCTGTAGTTTCGAGATGTGAATTAGGACATGTGTGTGGAATTTCAGGTCATTCGGACGTGGTTCGGTTGGGTTTAGATCAAAGAGCGACTTAGAAGATTTTGAAAATCCTTAGGCTTGAATCCGATGCGAATTTGATGTTGTAATGTTGATTTGGGCATCCCGGAGGTTGGAACAAGTTTGAATAATGATATGGGATATGTTGGCATGTTTGGTTGATGTTTCGGAGGCCTCGGGTGAGTTTTGGGTGGTTAAACGGATTAAACCATCGTTGGAAAAGCAAAAGTTGCAGAAAAACCAGGTGAGAATGCGGACCGCATAACTCAAATGCGGACCGCATATCTCACAGAGGAGTCGCAAACACAAACAGAAATCTGGGCAAGATTTGCGACCAAAATGCTGCCAGAATACGAACCGCATATTTGACAGTGGAGATCGCATACTGAGACAGAAATTTGGACAAAATCTACGTCAGGAATGCGACGAGAATGCGATCGCAAAACATGAAATGCGAACTGCAAACCTCGCTTTGTGTTGATTTCGCGGTGAAGGCTAGGGCTATCTCCGCGATGGCTACGTCAGAAATGCGAACCGCAAACCTGTTATGCGACAGGTATGCGATCGCATAATTGAACGGGCAAGGGTGTTTTAACTCGATTTTTTACCACTCTATAAATAGAACTCAGTGCTCATTTTGCCATGCAAAATCCATTTTCGATACCCACAAAGAGAAACACCTCCAACCACTATAGAATCACAACAAATCAACCTCAAAACAATATCAAAGGAAGAATTTCTTGAACAAGCTCTTAAAGAAGAGAGCTTTGACCATCTTGAACATAGTTGGAGCTAGGGATCTCGGATTGAAGCGAAATCTTGAAGGATTTTTGGAAGATTTTCAAGAGAAATCTCGGGGTAAGTGTTCCTAACTAAATTTTGGAGGAATTACCTCAGTTTATCATCGTTTATAGCAATTGATTGATGATTTAAGTTGGGAAAATAGTGGAAAGCCCTAAAGTTTAGATTTGAGGGTTGGAGGTCAATCTGATGTCGGAATTCGACAAATTTTATATGGTTGGAATCGTGAGGAGATAAGGAACCTGTTGAGGTGATACTTACCAAATTTCGAAAAGTGGGCCCGGGGCTCGGGTTTTCTAATTTCGGGATTTCTTGGTGTTTTTCGATTGCTTTGCTTGGGCTTTATTCCCGCAACATATTGTGACGTATTTGTTCTGAATTTGGATAGATTCGACACACGTGGAGGCCAATTCAAAGGGCAAAGGCGTCGCGGGATAAAGATTTCGCCCATTTGAGGTGAGTAATGCTTGTAAATGATGTCCTGAGGGTTCGAAACCCCGAATTTTCACATCGTAGTGCTATACTGTGTCGTTTACTACTGGGGATTTTGACTTGGTCCATCCCGATTGATGATTTTACTACGTGATTGATTGAAACTTATTGATATCATCATATTTCGCATCTCGCCGGTTATGTGAACCCTTCATGGGTATTATTTGGTATCTCACCGGTTATGTGAACCCTTCAGGGGTATTATTTGACATCTCGCCGGTTATGTGAACCCTTCAGGGATATTTCTTACTGAATTGATTCATTTCATAAACTCAGTTTTGAAAATTAAATGACTTTGCATACGATATGTTGGATCGGGTGACACGCCGTCACGAGATATTGCGCTACTGAACCCCCAACAGTGAGCGCCGGGTACCCAGGGATCGGGTGGCACTCCGCCACGAGAGTCATGACGTGCATTGCATTTAGTGTGTGGTGTTGTTTTCATTTACTTCATGTTATTTTCTTAGAATATTTACATGTTGTTACTGTTTCATCGTGGATTGCTCTAAGCCTTATGTGTTTTCTTACTTTCAGTCACTATTTATATGTATTACTCACTGAGTTGGAAGTACTCACATTACTCCCTGCACCATGTGTGCAGATTCAGACGTCATCGGTTCCGCTCTGAGGTATTGACTACTATTGTCAGAGCGGTGATTCAGAGAATACGAGGTAGCTATTGGCGTCCGTAGCCCCGTATCTCTTTTATCTTATTGCTCCACTTTCTTCAGACAATTGTGCCCGGAATATTGTAATAGTAATCTTATTATTAGGATATCTTTAGTTGCTCATGACTTTGTGACACCCCGATCCGGGCTGTAGTCCGGATGGTTCACTATATTTTCCGCTAATTTCGGTTATTAAACCGTACTTATATTATTTTCGTGTTATTTAACTGTTTAGATCGAGGTTTAGTTTGGATTGGCTGGCCTTGTCTTCGTGAGAGGCGCCATCACGACCGGGTTGGGATTTTGGGTTGTGACAGCTTGGTATCAGAGCCTAGGTTACATAGGTGTCACGAGTCATGAGCGGGTTTAGTAGAGTCTTGCGGATCGGTACGGAGACGTCTGTACTTATCTTCGAGAGGCTGCAGAACATTTTAAGGAAAATTTCCATATTCTTGAAATTCTTGTCGTGCGAACTTTTGGGTCCGGGCACTAAAACTTCTTCTATCCTGTTCTCTCACAGATGGTGAGGCCGCGGACTACCGGACGAGGTGGACGACCACCAGTACCACCCACTGAGGCCATCAGAGGCCGTGGACGTGGTTGTGGTCGTGGTAGAGGCAGAGCGGCGAGGGCAGCATCTGTTGACCCACCAGCTTCCCCAGCTCAAGAACAGGCTCCAGCAGCACCAGTCCAGGCACCAGCTGTGCCTATCGCTATTCCAGGTCTTCAGGAGACCTTGGCTCAGATATTATCTGTTTGCACTGGCCTGGCTCAGGCGGTTTCAGCCACCACAGCCACAACCACTTCATAGGCCGGGGGAGGCAATCAGACTCCAGTTGCCCGCACGCCTGAGCAGGTAGTGCAGGGACTTCAGATGCCGAGGGCACCTCCAGCCCAGCTGGTTGCACCAGCTCAGGAATTCATAGTGCCAGTTATGCTAGATGATGAACAACGTCGTCTTTAGAGGTTTGGCAGACTCAAGCCTCCATCATTCAGTGGTGCTGAGGGCGAGGATGCCCAGGGTCTTCTTGATAAGTGTCAGCGAATACTCCGGACAGCTGGGATTCTTGAGTCTAGTGGTGTGGCATTCACCACCTTTCAGTTTACGGGAGCTGCCTTTAATTGGTGGGAGGCGTATGAGAGGTGTAGGCCGGTTGATGCAGCGCCCCTTACTTGGCAGCAATTCTCCGCTCTTTTCTTGGAGAAGTATGTGCCGCAGTCCCGCAGAGAGGAGCTGCATAGACAGTTCGAATTGCTGCTATAGGGGGATATGACTGTGTCGCAATATGAGTCAAAATTTTCTGAGTTGGCTCGACATGTTGTATGGATGGTTCCAACTGACCGTGAAAGGATCAGGAGGTTTATGGATGGCCTTAACTATAATCTCCGTATTTTTATGACCAGGGAGAGAGTATTAGGTGCTACTTTCGAGGAAGTGGTGGACATAACTCGCGAGATTGAGACGGTTCGCCGTCAGGAGCGAGAGGAGAGGGAGGCTAAGAGGCCTCGAGGATCGGGTAATTATAGCGGTACTCCATCGAGAGGCCAGTTCCAGCAAGGTAGAGGTCGTTCCTTCAGGCCTGCTCAATCAGTCCGCCCAGGGTATAGTGGGGCATCTGCAGGTCGTGGCTATCATGGATTGCAGCAGGGCCAGTCATCACTTAGCGCCCTTCCAGCTCATGCTCCGTCAGCCCAGGGTCCTTCTAGGCCAATTGCATTTGCTAGTGCACCGGTGAACTGTTATGAGTGTGGTGAGATGGGCCACATACGGAGGCATTGTCCTCATCGCAATGTTAGATCATCCCAACAGAGGGGTCAACCCTCAACTTCTGATCCAATTACTTTACCACCCGCCCAGCCAGTTAGGGTGGAGGTCAGGCAGCCAGAGGTCGCCCCAGAGGGGGAGGTCGAGCAGGCGGTGGCCAGGCTCGATTCTATGCTATTCCAGGCAGGACAGATGCCAGTGCTTCTGATGCTGTTATTACAGGTATTGTTTCAGTCTGTCATAAAGATGCCTCTGTATTATTTGATCACGGTTCCACTTATTCGTACGTTTCCTCATACTTTGCTCATTATTTGAGTACGCCCTGGGAGTTTCTTGCTTTACCTGTTCATGTGTCTACCCCGGTGGGCGATACTGTTATTGTAGACCGTGTGTATCGGTCGTGTGTAGTAAATATTGGGGGTCTGGAGACCCGAGTGGATCTATTGCTACTAAGCATGGTAGATTTTGATGTCATTTTGGGCATGGATTGGCTATCTCCATGTCGTGCTATTTTAGACTGTCATGCTAAGACGGTTACTTTGGCTATGCCGAGTGTGCCGCAGATCGAGTGGCGTGGCGTGACTGATTATATTCCGGGTAGGGTGATATCATACTTGAAAGCCCAGCGTATGGTTGGGAAGGGTTGCCTTGCTTACCTAGCGTTTGTAAGGGATGTTGGAGCTGAGACTCCAAGCATTGATTCTGTTCCAGTTGTGCGGGAATTTCCCGATGTATTTCCTGTAGACCTGCCGGGCATGCCGCCGGACAGGGATATTGATTTTGGTATCGAGTTGGTGCCGGGCACCCAGCCTATTTCTATTTCGCCGTATCGTGGCACCAGCAGAGTTGAAAGAATTAAAGGAGCAACTTTAGGAACTCCTAGATAAGGGGTTCATTCTCCCTAGTGTGTCACCTTGGGGTGCACCGGTTCTATTTGTGAAAAAGAAAGATGGCACGATTAGAATGTGCATCCATTATAGGCAATTGAACAAGGTAACAATCAAGAACAAATATCCTTTGCCTCGCATCGGTGATTTATTTGACCAGCTTCAGGGAGCACGAGTGTTCTCTAAGATTGATCTCCGTTTAGGATATCACCAGTTAAAGATCAGGGATGCAGATATTCTTAAGACTGCTTTCCGGACTAGATATGGCCACTATGAGTTTCTTGTCATGTCTTTCGGGCTAACCAATGCCCCAGCAGCGTTCATGCAGTTAAGGAACAATGTATTTCGGCCTTATCTGGATTCGTTCGTGGTAGTATTTATTGATGATATTCTGGTGTACTTCCGTAGCCAGGAAGAGCACGCAGAGCATCTACGGGTTGTATTGTTGAGACTGAGGGAAGAGAAGCTTTATGCGAAATTCTCCAAGTGGGAGTTTTGGCTCGACTCAGTGGATTTCTTGGGGCACGTAGTGTCCAGCGAGGGTATTCAGGTTGATCCGAAGAAGATAGAGGCAGTTCAGAGTTGGCCTAGACCGTCCTCAGTCACAGAGATTCGTAGTTTTCTTAGGTTGGCAGGTTACTATCACCGGTTTGTTCAGGGTTTCTCATCCATTGCGTCGCCCTTAACCAAATTGACCCAGAAGTGTGTTGCATTTGTATGGTCGGACAAGTGTGAGGAAAGCTTTCAAAAGCTCAAAACAGCCTTAACCACAGCTCCAGTATTGGTTCTACCATCAACCTCAGGATCGTATACCGTGTATTGTGGTGCCTCAAGAATTGGGATCGGTTGTGTATTAATGCAGGAGGGTAGAGTTATTGCTTATGCTTCTCGTCAGTTGAAGCCTCATGAGAAGAACTACCCCGTGCATGATTTGGAGCTGGCTGCCATAGTTCATGCTTTAAAGATTTGGAGGCATTACTTATACGGCGTATCTTGTGAGGTATTCACTGATTATCGTAGCCTTCAACATTTGTTCAAGCAGAAGGATCTAAATCTGAGGCAACGGCGGTGGCTAGAATTGCTTAAGGATTACGATATTACTATATTATACCATCCGGGAAAGGCCAACGTGGTGGCCGATGCTTTGAGCCGAAAGGCAGTGAGCATGGGGAGTTTGGCATGCATTCTAGTTGGAGAGAGACCTCTCGCAGTCGATGTCAAGACCTTGGCTAATAGGTTTGTGAGATTAGACATCTCGGAATCCAATCGGGTGTTGGCTTGCGTGGTTTCTCGGTCTTCGTTATACAATCGCATCAGGGAGTGTAAGTATGACGATCCTCATTTTCTTGTCCTTAAGGACAGAGGCCGGCATAATGATGCTAAAGATGTGACCATCGGCGACAATGGAGTGTTGAGGTTGCAGGGCCGGATTTGTGTACCCAATGTGGATGGGCTCCGAGACATGATTCTGGAGGAGGCCCATAGCTCACGGTATTCCATTCATTCGGGTGCCGCAAAGATGTACCAGGATTTGAAGCAACATTATTGGTGGAGAAGGATGAAGAAGGATATTGTGGGATTCGTAGCTCGGTGTCTCAACTGTCAGCAAGTAAAATATGAACATCAGAGGCCGGGTGTTTTGCTTCAGCGAATAGCTATTCCCGAGTGGAAATTGGAGCGGATCACTATGGACTTTATTGTTGGACACCCACGGACTTTGAAGAAGTTCGATGCTATTTGGGTGATTGTAGATCGACTGACCAAGTCCGCGCATTTCATTCCTCTGTGTACTACCTATTCTTCAGAATGGTTGGCAAGGATTTATATCCGAGAGATTGTCGGCTACATGGTGTTCCAGTTTCTATCATTTCAAATAGAGGTACGCAGTTCACTTCGCAGTTCTGGAAAGCCGTGCAGAGGGAGTTGGGTACTCAGGTGGAATTAAGCACAGCATTTCATCCTCAGACGGATGGGCAGTCAGAACGTACCATTCAGATACTGGAGGACATGTTGCGTGCATGTGTTGTTGATTTCGGAGGTTCATGGGATGAATTTCTACCGCTTGCAAAGTTCGCTTATAACAACAGCTACCAGTCAAGTATTCAGATGGCTCCGTATGAGGCTCTGTATGGGAGACGGTGTAGATCTCCGGTTGGTTGGTTTGAGCCCGGCGAGGCTAGGCTATTAGGGATTGACTTGGTTCAGGATGCATTAGAGAAGGTGAAAATAATCCAGGAGAGGCTCCATACAGCACAGTCGAGGCAAAAGAGTTATGCCAACAGGAAGGTTCGAGATGTGTCCTACATGGTTGGCGAGAAGGTCTTGCTGAAGGTTTCGCCCATGAAAGGTGTTATTTGATTCGGGAAGAAAGGGAAACTGAGTCCTCGGTTCATTGGGCCGTTTGAAGTACTTCGGAGAATCGGGGAGGTGGCTTATGAGCTTGCTTTACCACCCAGTCTGTCGAGTGTACACCCAGTATTTCATGTTTCCATGCTCCGGAAGTATATTGGAGACCCGTCTCATATTTTGGACTTCAGCACGATTAAGGTGGATGATAATTTGACCTATGAGGTGGAGCCAGTGGCGATTTTTGATCGTCAAGATCGGAAATTGAGGTCCAAGGAGATAGCTTTAGTGAAAGTTCAATGGAGAGGTCGGTCCGTGGAGGAGGCAACCTGGGAAACCGAGCGGGAGATGCGGAGCAGATACCCTCACCTATTTGAGACTTCAGGTATGTTTCTTGACTCGTTCGAGGACGAACGTTTGTTTAAGTGGGGGAGAATGTAACGACCCAGCTATTGGTCTCGTGGATTATCACTCTGTCTTCCCCATTTCTACTTCATCTACGCTTTGTTATCCGTGTTTTATCTGATCGAGTTGAGTAGTTTGCGTTCGGAGTGAATTTGGTAAGAAATGAGACACTTAGTCTCTTTTAAGAAGGTTTACGTTGGAAAAGTCAACCAGATGTTGACTTATGAGTTAGAGGGTTCGGATATGAGTTCCGATGGTTTGGTTAGCTTCGGGAGGTGATTTATGACTTAGGAGTGTGATCGGAATTGGTTTCGGAGATCCCGTGTAGAATTAGGCTTGAATTGGCGAAGTTAGAATTTTGGCGATTTCCGGTTGATAGGCGAGATTTTTATCCGAGGGTCGAAATGGAATTCCGAAGTTGTTGTAGCTTCGATATGTAATTTATGACTTGTGTGCAAAATTTCAGGTCATTCGGATGTGGTTTGGTTGGGTTTAGACCAAAAGAGCGATTTTGAAGATTTTGAAATCCTTAGGCTTGAATCCAACGCGAATTTGGTGTTGAGAGGTTGATTTGGGCGTTCAGATGGTTGGAACAAGTTTGAATAATGTTATGGGATATGTTGGCATGTTTGATTGAGTTTTCGGAGGCCTCGGGTGAGTTTTGGGTGGTTAAACGGACTAATTCATCCTTAGAAAAGAAGTTGCAGAAGAACCAGATGCGAGAATGCGGACCGCATATCTCAAATGCGGACCGCATATCTCACAATGGGATAGCAAACTCAAACAGATTTCTAGGCAAGATTCGTGTCGAGAATGCAACCAGAAATGCGAACCGCAAACACGAAATGCGGACCGCATTCTTGACACAGAGACCGCAGACTGAGACAGAAAACTGGGCAAATTTAATGTCGAAAAAGCGGTCAAGAATGCGATCGCATAATTGAAATGCGAACCGCAAACCCTGCTTAACAGCGAATTCGCAATGAAGACTAGGGTTCAATCTGCAATGTTTGCGTCCAAAATGCGGACCGCATATCTGTTCTGCGCCAGATATGCGATCGCATATAGGGTCGGACAGGGGTGTTTTTGTCTCAATTTTTGGCCCCTTTATAAATAGAAAATCAATGCCCATTTTCCATGCAAGACCCGTTTTTGACTCACGAAGAGAAACACCTCCAAACACCATAAAATCACAACAAATCAACCTTAAAACTACATCCAAGGGACATTTCTTGGACAAATTCTCAAGAGGAAGAGTGTTGACCATCTTGAACATTGTTGGAGCTGTAGAGCTCGGGTCGAAGCAAGTATTGGGGACAATTCTTGGAAGATTCCCAAGGGAAAACATCGGGGTAAGTGTTCTAGACTTAAACTTGGGCAAATTACCCAAACCTACTGCTATTCTAGCTTATGATTGTGATTAAGTTGGGGAAATTGTGGAAAAAACCCTAAGCTTAGATTTTAAGATTTGGAGGCCGAACCGATGTAGGAACTCGATAATTTTAGTATGATTGAACTCGTGGGGAGATGAGGAACCCATTGATGTAAAAGTTACTGAACTTCGAAAAGTGGGCCCGGGGCTCGGGTTTTGCTAATTTCGGGATTTCTTAGTATTTTTGACTGTTTTCACTTGGGCATTATTCCCTCAACATATTGTGACATAATTATTCTGAATTTGGATAGATTCGATGAACGTGAAGGCCAATTCAAAGGGCAAAGGCGTCGCGGGCTAAGGATTTAGCCGGTTTGAGGTGAGTAATGATCTTAAATGATGTTCTGAGGGTTGAAACCCCGGATTGCACATCGTAGTGCTATATTGAGGTGAGGCACGCGCTCGATGATGAGCGTGGGGTGGTTTACTACTAGGGATTGTGACTTGATCCATCCCGATTGATGATTTTACTATATATTTGATTGAAACTTATTTGATATCGTCGTGAATTGGGCTGGCTGCCATATTTGGGCTTCGTGCCGGTTATGTGAACCCTTCAGGGGTAATTTATCACTGTTTTCTAACTGATTTGATTCATTTCTTAAACTCAGTTTTGAAAATTAAATGACTTTTCAAATGATATAAATGGGATCGGGTGGCACGCCGCCACGAGATGTGATGTGAATGGATCGGGTGACACGCCATCACGAGATATAGCGCTTGGGCCTTAAGGGGCCCCTCCGAAGTCTGCACACCCCCAGTGAGCGCAGGGTACCCATGGGATCGGGCGACACGCCGTCACGAGACATGACGTGGCCAGTCATGCTGTTTTCTTTCACTTCATGTTATTTACTTGAGATATTTACATGTTTTATTGTTTCATTATGGATTGCTGTATGACTTATGTGTTTTCTTACCTTCAGTTGTTATTTATAATTATTACTCACTGAGTTGGAAGTACTCACATTACTCCCTGCACCCTGTGTGCAGATTCAGGCTTTATCGGTTCCGCTCCGAGACATTGATTATTACTGTCAAGGCGGCGATTCAGAGACTACGAGGTAGTTGTTGGCTTCTGCAGCCCCGTATCTCTTTTATCTTGTTGTTTCCACTATATTCAAACAATTGTGCCAAAGATATTGCAATAGTAATCTTATCATTAGGATTTTCATTAGTTGCTCATGACTTTGTGACACCCCGGTTCGGGCTGTAGGATGGTTCACTATATTTTTCCGCAAATTACTGTTATTAAACCATACTTATATTATTTTCGTATTGTTTAACTGTTTGAATGAAGTTTAGTTTGAAATGGATGGCCTTGTCTTCATGAGAGGCGCCATCACGATCATGGTTGGGATTTTGGGTCGTGACAGTGGTCCCGGGGATTGACTATGTTGACTCTTTGAGTAGAGTTAGAAAATGTTATAAATTGTTAAATTATGAGTATTGGAGTATATTTTGATTGGTTTGCACGTTGTTTGATTAGTTTCGAATCAGTTGGCATTGGTTTGAGGTGTTAGAGAGGTGTTGGAGCTGGTTGTCGAATTTCGGAGTGAGGTAAGTCTGTTGTCTAACCTTATGAGGGGGAAGTCTATCCCGTAGGTGTTATATTTGTTATATTTATTGTGGGAGCAATGTACGCATGATGTTTGGTGTAAAAGATATATATTTCTATGTAAAACACCTCATATTTGGTCTTTATGTTCTGAAATTGGGATGATAATTGCTTCGATTCATGTTAAATTAATGTGTTTTTAAGCGTAGGAATGAGTCTGGAGCAATTGGGGGCGAAACGAGCAAGAAACAAGCCAAAACGAGACGAAAGCGGACAAAGAGGCATTGGGCGCCACAGGCAGCGCCTGGTGCCACCTGTGGCGCTGGAGGCAGAACATGGAAAGAAGTCACTGGACGCAGCGCCCTGGGGGGCGCCTGGTGCCAGCCAGGGGGCCGACTTCGGGAAATCGTCCTAGTCCGTCTAGGAATCCACTATTTCGACCCTAACCCTTCCCAACACCTATATAAACACCTCCAAACCCAATAGGAAGGGAGAACGTGATTTGGGAGTTAAGAACGCAACGGAACATCGCACAGAAGCAATTGATCTTCAATTCTTCATCTTTGGCTAGTATTTTTATATAGTTTTTCAATACTTTATATTTTGATTGTTTTGAACATGAGTGGCTAATCACCCCTTGTTCTGGGGTTGTGATTAGCCATGAATATTGTGATTCGAAGTTGACAATTCCTTGTGTATAATTCATAATCATATGGTTGTTTCTTCAATTCTATGCCTAATTGCTTAATTGTTTTGGCCATCAATTAAGTTCTATCAATTATCTATACTATGTTTGGGAAAACTATGTTTAGATTAGAAAAGAATTGAAGAAAGCATGTTCTTAACCTTTTAAGGGGGGCGGATTCGTGGTTAGGATAGGAATATACTTAATCACCATGCTTAATTGAATATCGTGTTTTTATTGCATTCTTGATAGATTAGTTCCATAGGAATATAGGTGTTAATCTTATTAAGGATAGGTGAATAGTACTTCGGAAGAAGACTATGAGCACATTTATCGATTAATTAGCAACCATACATGAATTATATGAACGGGAAGTCAATTAGAACGCAATAGGATTGGAAAAAATAATCACAACCCTGGAATATTTGTTTTATTGATCATACAACACGTAACTTGCTTCTTGCAATTCTTAGATATAAATTAGAATTATAATTTAGAATAATCCATCTATTGAAACTCGACTTTCGCTTATTTTAAATAACAGTATTTGTCCGTTAGTAAGTAGTTAATTTAAGTCCCTGTGGGTACGATAACCTGGACTTACAATCCTATATTACTTGTCGATCGCGTATACTTGCGTGTGCGTTAGGGAGCAACGAGTTTTTGGCGCCGTTGCCGGGAACTTAAAAATCTGCTACTTTACCAACTTTAGCTTATATTTGTTATTTATTCAAGTTTCACTAATCGGCTTACGTTGTTTGCACACACAGGTCCTTCTATTGAATGCGGAGGAGTAGAAGCGCAAACAACCTTCTCCCTTTTGATCCAGAAATTGAACGAACACTACACAGAATAAGGAGGGAAGTAGAAGCCAGAACCAGAATCAACAGAGAGTCGGACATTGTTGTTCAACCACAGCCAATTGAGATGGCAGGGAACGCGGAAAGAGCAGTAATTGAAGCTGCAAGACCAAATCTTGCCAACATGACTCAGGCGATTGTCAAGCCTGAAATCACAGGGCACTTTGAGTTAAAACAATACATGGTGCAGCTAATCCAATCTATAGGGCAGTATGTGGGACTATCGCACGAATACCCACAGAGACATATTCAGAACTTTTTGGAAATCACGGACACTTACAATTATCCAAATGTGTCTAAGGATTATGTGAGGTTGACATTGTTTCCCTTTTCTCTATTAGGGGAAGCAAAGGAGTGGTTGCAAAAGGAGCCTGCTAACTCTATTTACACATGGGATGACCTGGCTAGAAAATTTCTGATCAAATTCTTTCCAACCAAGAAGACCAAGTCACTGAGAAGCCAGATTTTGGGATTTGAACAACGGGAAGGAGAAACTCTTCGACAGGCATGGGAAAGGTATAAGAAGCTACTAAGGGACTGTCCTTACCATTTTCAGACAGATGAGGTCCTGGGACATACGTTCGTTGATGGGCTAGATGAAGCTTCGAAAATGAACCTTGACTCAGCTTGCGGGGGCAGTTGCATGGCCAAGCCGTATAGTGAAATCCAACTCTTGTTGTACAACTTCACAGCCAATGATCATAATTGGCAAGGTGACGGTGACTCGCGCAGAGCCATTAAACAAAAGGGAGCTAGGTTCATTGAATTGGATGACCTCGCAGCTATGAGAGCAGAGATGGCAAAACTGGCCAATCAGATGAACAGAATGACGATGCAGCAGGTTCAATCAAGACAACAGGTCCAACAGATGTCATTGTGCTGTGAGATGTGTGGTGACAACCACACGAGTGACATGTGCCCCACAAATCCGGAATCCATATATTATGCGGGACAACAGAATAGGGGGCCCTTAAATCAGAATACACAATATGGGAACACCTACAACCCAAATTGGAGGAATCATCCCAACTTTTCGTGGGGTGGTCATCAGCAGCAGCAGAATCCAGGTAGACCGCAAGGGAATTATAATCAACCACAAAGGCAACCACCACAGGCAGATGATAATACAAATGAGTTGTTGAAGCAGCTGGTGCAGGACAACAAACAATTCAGAACTGAATACCAAACCCTCACCACAACAGTGAGGAATCTGGAACGCCAATTGGGACAGCTGGCCGGGGCTCAAAATACTCGACCAGCTGGAGCACTACCCAGCGATACTGAAGCTAACCCAAGGGAAGCACTGAATGTTGTATCATTAAGGAACGGGAGACAGTTGGAAGAGGTAGAATCGAAAAAGAAGAAGCAGGTGACCTTTAATGAAAAGCCAATAACCATAGAAGCAACAACAGAGAAGGCTAAAGAAGCAGAAAAGTCGGTTGAAGAGGCAGGAGCTAAGCAACCCCCACAATTGGTTGCAAGGCCCCCACCTCCATTTCCACAAAGGTTATAGAAATTGAGGGATAATGAGGCGTACAAAAAGTTCCTTGACATTTTAAAGCAGGTACAAATCAACATCCCATTGGTTGACATACTACAAGAGGTTCCTAAATACGCAAAGTATATCAAAGATATTGTGGCCAATAAAAGGAGATTGACTGAGTTTGAAATTGTGGCACTCACCGAGGAGTGTAGTTCTAGAATTCAAGGCAAGCTACCACAGAAATTAAAGGATCCGGGTAGCTTCACCATTCAAATTTCTATTAGGAAACATGTTGTAGGAAGAGCGTTATGTGATCTTGGAGCAAGTATAAACTTGATGTCACTCTCAGTATTCAAACAGTTGGGGTTGGGTGACCCACGCCCAACCACAATCACCCTACAGTTAGCTGATCGTTCCCTTGCTCAGCCGGAGGGAGTGATTGAAGACGTACTGGTCCAAGTTGGCTCGTTCATAATTCCTGCAAACTTTATCATCCTGGATTACGAGCCAGATCAGGAGGTCCCATTTATTTTGGGGCGTCCATTCCTAGCCACAGGCCGTGCCATTATTGATGTTTGTGAAGGAAAAATGACAATGAGAGTAGGTGACCAAGAGGAGGTGTTCAAAGTTTATAAAGCACTCAGGTTGCCACCTCACTATGAAGAATTATCAATGATCTCTGTGGCAGAGAATAATTTTACATCATTAGTGTCACATATGAGCCCAATTGATCCTATTGAACGAGCATTGATTGGGGAGGTGGAAAAGAGTAGAGATGGAATAACGGAAGAATTTAAAAAAGTACCGGATATTTCCGGCAATTATGTCCCCGGGTTCAGATAAACAGAAGAGTCGAAAGGGCCTGTCACTCTGACCCATCCCAGGCCATCTGTTGAAGAAGCTCAAAGGCTAGAAATCAAGCCAGATCGATAGCACGAATCTGAGTCGTGTCGCGACGTTAAATCAGGCGCTTGTTGGGAGGCAACCCAATTATTATCATCGTCTTAGTTTAACTTCTTGATTTATTCTTGTAGACTAGATAGGGTAATACAATTGATGTATAGGTGTAAAATTATTAGATGTAATGTTGTAGGAATTATAAGTGGTATAACAGTCAAAAAAAAATGGAAGTTTCGGAAAGCAGTGCCCAGGCCAGCGCCCGGGTGCTGCCTGGGGCGCCGCAGGCAGAATGTGCTACGATTTTAAGTGTGGGGTCATGTGACGACTTGCATGCCAACCTATGGCATATATTTTGAACATTGCTTACATTCCTGTATACTTGTGTTGCAGGAGCCCGTGACAACATTAGCAAAGGTACAAGCGTTGGCACCTCCTCCACCACCTCGTCGGTCCCCTAAAGAAAGCGCAAACAGGGAGTTTTCTTCTCACCCTGCTCTATTTTACATGTTTGCATGCATCGAGGGCGATGCATTGTTTAAGTGTGGGGTGGGGAAATACCTGTGTTGTGAGTATTGTGAATGTATATCATGGATGATTTAGTTTTATTTTGGTCTTTTTAATAGTTGTATTGTTATTATTTTTTTTAGTGTATAAACTAATTTTTAATGTATAAACTGACAATTTTTGAAAAAAATTTCAGATTTTTTCCTGACGATGGATCTTTTTCTTGAGGGATAAAATTTTATTAAAAACAACAAAAAGATTTTGTTTTATTTATAGGTTATTTAGGTAATATTCCTTGGTTTTTCTTAAGGCACCAGTTCTTTTCCAAGGATGTAGCTCGAACCGGGCAATTTATATTTTTTGTTAGGTTTATATTAGGAAGAACTGAGTTATGTAGTAATACTTCTTGACATAGTTGATGCTAGTACAATAGGCTATGACACATGATCTACTTCCCGTTTAGTTAAATTGTAAGCCTAAAGAAAATCTGCCCAAATTGTGACACCTCTTCTCAATCGTTGACTTGCATATCATATAGTGTAATTACTGCTTAATTGTTTCAATTACGTATGCTTGCTTAACTTGAAATTTGAACAGAACCGTCGTGATTGAGTCATGTGCATTGTGTGAGTGAGGTTTTGATTCTCTATGCTATTCTGTATAGTCTAGAACTTGCCCCGTGTGTTAATTGAAGCGAAATTGTAAGTTTGGCTGATCTAAGAAATGATATAGGCAATTTTGTTCTTGTGTGATTATGGATGTGCTTGTCACATCAAATATAAAATTGTCCGTTGCTAGCCCCTTTGAGCCTATAGTAGGCCTTTTTCATTGGTACCTACATTACAAGCTATTCCCTTATTTTGTTCTTAAATTAGACCTTATTTGAACCTTTATATCCTAAAGCACTTAGTCGCTAAAAGAAGTAAGGGTAGAGTTAGCGGGATTGTCTTGATTATGAGCGGAACCGTGAAAAGACTTGTCGGTTCAATGAAGCTAAACTGAAGAATCACTAGCTGATGAAAATTTGTATGGAGTGTGAAAAGAAAAGAATTTAGTTTAGTAAGAAAAGAAATATATAGAGAAAACACCTCCTATTGGTTTGTGCTAGTGAAATCATAGAATTGCTGAGTTGAAAAAGAAAGGCTATGTATATGAGACAAGTTTAGTAATTGAAAGAAAAAAAGGGTTCAAATGTTGATTGTAGTGTATTAATTGCTTAGGAGGACTAGCCACTATTACCAAATATATCCTACCCGTCCCCTAGCCTACATTACAACCTTAAAAGTCCTAGTTGATCTTAAATTTGACTAACTCAATTAGTAGAAATCTACACTACGGGCAAGCTTATGGTGCTTTACGGGAAGCATATGAGTTCTTTGTAAGAGTGAGGATATGTTGTTCAATTTTGTGTGATTTTATTCATATTTGTTCACTCTTCAGATTTTGGTGAGGACACATGATTTCATGAGCGACTGGTAATGTGTAAATTGTCTTGTTAGGTAAGTATATGCATTGAGATTGCTTAATGTGGCAAGTCGGCTTTAAGGTTGGGTGGTGACAATTGGGTTGTTGGATGTTATTGAATTATTGTGCTTAAGTAGACTTTACGGGAAGCATATGGATTAGTTATGTGTTCGTGCTTATTTGCTAGTATTGATTGTGTTCAAAAGTATGATTTTGTTTGAAAGGTCGAATGTTTCGTGATGATATGAAGAGTTTGGTAGTTGGGAAGGTTGTATATAATCCCATTGCTCGAGGGAGAGCAAGAGTCTAAGTGTGGGGTGTTGATGTTTGGTGTAAAAGATATATATTTCTTTGTAAAACACCTCATATTTTGGTCTTTGTGTTATGAAATTGGGATGTTAATTGCTTCGATTCATGTTAAAGTAATGTGTTTTTATGTGTAGGAATGAGTCGGGAGCAATTGGGGGCGAAACGAGCAAGAAACGAGCCAAAACGAGACGAAAGCGGACAAAGAGGCATTGGGCGCCACAGGCAGCGCCTGGTGCCACCTGTGGCGCTGGAGGCAGAACATGGAAAGAAGTCACTGGACGCAGCGCCCTGGGGGGCGCCTGGCGCCAGCCAGGGGGCCGACTTCGGGAAATCGTCCTAGTCCGTCTAGGAGTCCACTATTTCGACCCTAACCCTTCCCAGCACCTATATGAACACCTCCAAACCCAATAGGAAGGGAGAACGTGATTTGCGAGTTAAGAACGCAACGGAACATCGCACAGAAGCAATTGATCTTCAATTCTTCATCTTTGGCTAGTATTTTTATATAGTTTTTCAATACTTTATATTTTGATTATTCTGAACATGAGTGGCTAATCACCCCTTGTTCTGGGGTTGTGATTAGCCATGAATATTGTGATTCGAAGTTGACAATTCCTTGTGTATAATTCATAATCATATGGTTGTTTCTTCAATTCTATGCCTAATTGCTTAATTGTTTTGGCCATCAATTAAGTTCTATCAATTATCTATACTATGTTTGGGAAAACTATGTTTAGATTAGAAAAGAATTGAAGAAAGCATGTTCTTAACCTTTTAAGGGGGGCAGATTCGTGGTTAGGATAGGAATATACTTAATCACCATGCTTAATTGAATATCGTGTTTTTATTGCATTTTTGATAGATTAATTCCGTAGGAATATAGGTGTTAATCTTATTAAGGATAGGTGAATAGTAATTCGGAAGAAGGCTATGAGCATATTTATCGATTAATTAGCAACCATACATGAATTATATGAACGGGAAGTCAATTAGAACACAATAGGATTGGAAAAAATAATCACAACCCTAGAATATTTGTTTTATTGATCATACAACACGTAACTTGTTTCTTGCAATTCTTCAATATAAATTAGAATTATAATTTAGAATAATCCATCTATTGAAACTCGACTTTTGCTTATTTAAATAACAGTATTTGTCCATTAGTAAGTAGTTAATTTAAGTCCCTGTGGGTACGATAACCTGGACTTACAATCCTATATTACTTGTCGACCGCGTATACTTGCGTGTGCGTTAGGGAGCAACAACGCACGAGGTGACGAGAGTTCGTACATAGCTAGAATCATGTTTATGTCCCGGTAGACTTAGGACTTTACCATGCAATATTTGTATTACTTGAACTCAACTTGTTAGTTTAATTACTTAAACTTATAATTGATATTTGATTATATATTATGTTAGGTGGATCCTCATTACCATGAGTTGTTTGGAGGGATACTTGATTGTTGGTAAAAGTCATGCTTACTTTATATTCTTGTCCTTGTGTTGTAAATATGTGGCCCGTAGTTCGATATGTTTCCTCTATTATATGTGGCCCGTAGTTCGATATGTTTCGTCCATTCCTGTGGATTCGGCCGAATGCCTGGGGAGTGCTATGAAATAGCAATATGGATCGGGTCATACGACCTCGGCATATAATTGAGATGCATCCATGGGTCGGGCCATATGATCTCGGTAGTGTACATGATTATTAGGGATCGGCCCATACGACCTCGGCATAATTCATGCGTAATATCGCTAGGAGCCCGAATATACATGAGATTTCTTTCTTAATTTGGGACGTAATATTCATTTAATGTTTCTTATCTTCTTGAGATGGCACATGATATGTGAGGATTTCATACAGTCATTTTGTTGAAGTATCATGCTAGTTACAGCTATTCTTACCTCTTTGTTATTGTTAAGCCTCGTGCCTATTTCTAATTCATGTATTCTATTCATTGGACCACTAGTAAGTGTCGATGTAGATCACTCATTACTACTTCATTGTGGTTAGGCTAGATGCTAACTGGGTACCCGTTGATTTACGTACTCATCTTCTACATTTCTATGTGTATTATTACACACACTTGCGGGCGATTCTACGTCACCATAAATTTGACATGGATCCGACAACGCCTTCTCAATTGAAGATTATCTCTTTTATCCACATTTATAAACTTCAAAACCAAATTTCTCACAGCTCAATTAACTCAATACAGCGTGTTAGTCTCAACCGGCTGTAGCAACTCGTGCTTGCGTGCCCATCATATGTATGCCCAAAACCACGTCTCTGGTCATAATAGTTGTTCATAATTAATTCCAGCATCGTCAATTAACCTCAGTTTAACCGAAACCTCGTTTCAAATTTTCACAACTCTGACAGCAATTCACGAGGCATGAAGACCTCATAATTACTTACTCGAATTAACGAGTCACATTTAACAGCACCTGGACACTCCCCTTATAGGCTAAAACTCAATAATTTCAGCACGAAATGGCTAAATGTGCACAGAAATACATAGAAGAATTATCAAATAAACCTAACAAGCATGGCTCTCTACCAGTACTATAGTACAAATTTAATTTAACAGAGGGAGAATTTAAAACACATAAATTTTCATCACAAGGATCTCGTCCTTATATAACTTCCACCGCGGCTCATAGCCCAGTTAAGCTTTTCACATCATATTAAAAATGCGAGCATCTCGTCCTCAACTCTGAATCACAAGTAATATGCATATCGTGCCAACCGAAATATATCCATTTCTCCTTTAAAAGTAATTTCCTTTAATCGAAATCATGACACATAATGAACTCCCATACCGGTAGGACATATAATTCATAAGGCTTTAATCAATTATCCCGAAATTACATCGAAACCCACTGTAGTGAGTAACAGAAAGTCACTTTTGGACTCATAGCCCTCAATAGTGTACAAAACAAAAATGATCGACACGGCTAAGACTATCAAAATATCCCAGCAGGGATAAACACAATAGTAGAGTGCAAATTCACAAACTCATCATATAAGTCGATTGCCCATAATAACATCCTCCGACCACAATAGCTGAAATAACGATATTTCCTTTTAATGTGCCTTATATAAATCTGATTGCACAAATTTCAGCTTCAATAATCTCGTCTCACCCGGTGCAAGCTGCTCATGCAATAAGCCGCCTCCAACACTGACTGAGATCTCATATGGCGCCATCAATGCGCCGACAAACTACAATTTGAACATGACACATAAAGAGGAACAAACTCTGGAAAAGAATTATCTAGCCCGCGTAACGAATAAAACAGTCAAACAGATGTTACGAACCCTTCTCAAAGGATGAGAAACAAAATACGCAGGAATAGGTATAGGGGACCGTACTCAACATAACACTGTTGCGGCACGCAACCCGATCCACACATGATACAGTTGTGCCGTGCAACCCGATCCAAACATGATACCGTTACGCGAGATTTAAAGAATTTCTCATAACCCCTGAACTATTAGTAGAATGAATACTTCATTGGCTAGAACCCCCTTCACTCAACTCATTTCAGAATAACCATGGCAACATGCAACTGAATTCCCATAACCACAGAAAATACAAACCTCAAGTTGTGGTGTAAACCATCATGACTCTTCCGGAGTCCATTCACACAAAAGGGCCATTCAAAGCAATATCTCTCAAATCAATCAAGTAATGGTGGCTATCGGACCTGCACGTACAATCACATACCACATGTAAAACTTCACACGCCGAAGGAACTAATCATTGCCACTATCACATCGATTAAACCATTACTAACCGACCTAACTTCTTTCAATTTACTCTTGACCTGACTTAGAAATATAATAGCTCCATTCACAATATAGTGAACTCAATTCGCACTCACCTCGAGTGACCCGAATCGCGAGACTACATCGTCTTAATGCTCATGAACCATCTCATACCCTCCTTATGTGCTCAATATTATCTCAGACTGGTACACCCATTTTGTAAGACCTACTGCACATCCGAAGCTATTTCTTCCTTTCCTCCAATACTGCACCGTATACCCGATGGTAACATAGAATATTCCAAGTTTCGTTCGCAACCCACTGTGAAGACTCGATCCTTAACCACACATCGGACCCGAAATCTTTAGGCACTGCACTTTAATTCTTGAATCAACTAGGACCGTTATCGAGAGTCAATTACTCTGACCTAGTCCCGAAGATAACCAACTCCAATGCTCTACTAGCACATGACAGCCTCTCGAAGAAGCAACCGACTGCGCTCTTTTACATGTACATCATGTCCACAAAACATAAGCTTCAAGTCTTCCCAAAAACCTGAACATGCATCGATAACATCGAATATAGCACACGCCCATCTGGTTCCTTGCTGAATTACCCCTAATACTTCCTTTTTCTTAGTAAGAAGTAATCCGCCAACGTACCGATAACCAGAAACCGCACAGGCAGACAACCACACGATCCAACTATAAACGGTGGGGCTCCCCCCACTTAGCTCTAAGCCACCATCACATAATGTAGAGCCACGATGATTCCTCCTTCTCAATTACCATAATCTCTCACCATTAACCCGACAGACTTCTCGAAGTCTTTGTTAAGCTTTTCATGAACATCCTAGATCACAAGTCATAGTCACGCACTCGACCTCTTACTGGGTAGCAAGTAATATACCTTGTAGAAGCTTCATCAACATCATGCCACTGCTAATCTGCTCACAGGAGATAACCCACCTGTGGAATTCCTTAGCGACATCTTCTAACGACGCTGCACAGGTTACAACTACCCCGTAATCAGCAAATTCTCCTGAGCTCATGCTCGCCCAGCAGTTGTATAATCTGCTCCTTCCCTATTGACATCAACTGAAAGTTCAACAATACTTTATGAATTCAAGTCATATTGCACCTTAAACGATAATCAGATCTTCACACCCCTATTCATTTCAAACAAACTCCTTTCTGCCATATTCGATCTTTCTTCATACAACAACCATCACTCCAAATAAAATACGTAGTCCAAATCACCTTCCATCATGATTCCCAAATCGTTCTACACTTTCTCAAGGCACGCGGCTATCCTACCACAGAATCCATATGCTAATTTGTCACTCTTATTTCGGTTAAACCATCTCCTTTAAGCAACTTTTCAACCTCTGCTTCTCATACTTGGCCTGCTAGTACTTCAACCACTGCGAAACAATTCCTGTCATGTCGTTCCTCATACTTCGCTGCTCACATGTTGCATCAAATCGAAATCCATCTCTGTAGCACCAGAACCAATAAAATGTTACCGACTCTAAGCCTCTTCGAAGATCATCTTTCTCGAGCCATCCACATTAGAAATACTAATTCGATTTTTGAACCGCTGCACACAGCTATCCCTGGCAACCACCCCTCAGGCACCATTTCACAGCACCATGCCCCGAAGGCAAAAATCCAAGAAGACCGTAACACCGACGAACCATAATGCGTTCAAACAAGGACGACAACACCGCATCATATTGAAAATTCCATCATGCTTGAAAATATCAAGTCTTGTTACTTCATCAACCAAACATGGACATCTATAGTCCGACTGCCTTTCCTCCCTAGAATTAAATGTTGAACCTCTAAATCATACACTGAGAAATCCTCCTTTCGAGTCATTCACTACCGCGTTCCATCTATAAGCACTCTACCATTTCACCAACATTGTATGACAACAACGCATAGACATCGTAGCAATTCGTGCACGGTCTCTAAACCATAGAAGTACAGATATTAAGCTGGAACATATGAACATCCTTCCACAAGACAGCGATAATAGCCTGCTCGAACACGCATCTCGCACCACATCTGTAGTACCACTACAACTCTTCGACGCCCAATTGATAACAAGCGCTTCGCACCGCATAAGATTGAGTAGGAAGGAAATAAAGACATAAGCCTTAATAGAATAAAACCGCACGATAAGAATATCAAGAATATGAAGTTTTTCCTAAAAGGTTCTGCAGCCTCTCGAAGATAAATATAGACGTCTCCGTACCGATCCGCGAGACTCTACTAAACCCGCTCATGACTCGTGAGACCTATGTAACCTAGGCTCTGATACCAAGCTGTCACGACCCAAATCCCAAACCCGATCGTGATGACGCCTCTCGTGAAGACAAGGCCAGCCAATTAAAACTATAACTCATTTTAAGCAGTTAATTTAACAAGAGAACAAAACAAACATAGTTTAATAGCAGTCATTTGCGGAAAAGCATCGCGAACCAACCCGACTACAGCCCAAACCGGGGTGTCACAAAGTCATGAGCAACTAATAAAAACCTAATAACAAAATTACTATTACAATATCTCTGGCACAATTAGTTGGAGAAAGCGGGAAACAACAAGATAAAAGAGATACGGGGATACGGACGCCAACAGCTACCTCGTAGCCTCTGAATCACCGCTCTGACAGTCGTAGTCAATGCCTCGGAGCGGAATCAATAACGCCTGAATTTTCACACATGGTGCAGGGAGTAATATGAGTACTTCCAACTCAGTGAGTAATGCATATAAATAATGACTGAAAGTAAGGAAACACGTAAAGCACAAGGCAATGCATAATGAAGCAGTAAACCATTATTTGAAAACAGTAAATCAGTAAGAAATCATTTAAAAAACTTCCCAGCTCAGGTTACCAGTTGCCATTGTTACCAACTGTAACATCCCTGGGCTCAGTATCATTTAAAATAGTAAAATCTTCCCAGCTCTGGTTACCAGTTGTCATTATTACCAACTGTAACCTACAGTTGTCATTGTTACCAACTGTAATATCCCTGGGCTTAGTATCAATCTCGCAGCTCTGGTTACCGGTTGTCATTGTTACCAACTGTAATATCTCTGGTTACCAGTTGTCATTGTTACCAACTGTAACCTACAGTGGTCATTGTTACCAACTGTAATATCTCTGGGTACCCTGCGCTTACTGGGGGTGTACAGACTCCGGGAGGGGCCCCTTACGGCCCAAGCGCCATATCAAGCCACCTCGTGGCATACATCTAGGCTCTCGGCCTCATATCAATCAAGCCACCTCGTGGCGTATATACAGTACCTCAGGCCCTCGGCCTCATATTACTCAGTAAAACCTCACATCTGGCCCTGGGCCGCACTCAGTCAGAAAATCATTACAAGCCCCTCGGGCATAGTATAACAGTAGTTCTCAGCCCAAAACATCATTTAAAATATTGTGTAAATCTCAAAGCTGAGTAAAAGTGGCTGAGTTGTAAAATGGTGGAAACAACATGACTGAGTTCAAGTAATAAGCACAAATAGTGAGGAAACAGTGATAAAAATCCCCGAATTCAAACAATTGGCACGAAGCCCAAAAATGGCAATCAGCCCAAATCATGATGATATCAAATAAGTTTCAATCAAATATGTAGTAAAATCATCAATCGGGACGGACCAAGTCACAATCCCTAGTAGTAAACGACCCCACACTCATCATCGAGCGCGTGCCTCACCTCAATATAGCACTACGATATGCAGTTCGGGGTTTCAAACCCTCAGAACATCATTTACAATCACTACTCACCTCGAACCGGCTAAATTTCTAGCCCACGATGCCTTTTCCCTTCGAATTGGCCTCCACGTGCGTCGAATCTATCCAAATTCAGAACAATTACATCACAATATGTTGAGGGAACAAAGCTCAAGCGAAAACAATCAATAAATACTAAGAAATCCCAAAATTGACAAAACCCCGATCCCCGGGCCCACTTCTCGAAGTTCAAAAATTTTCACATCAACGAGTTCCTTATCTCCCAACGAGTTCACCCATACAAAAATTATCAAATTCGGACATCAGATCCGCTTTCAAATCTTGAATTTTCGTTCTTGAAAGATTTGGTAAAAAAATCTGATTTTTCTTCCATAAATTCATGGATGCATGATGTAAATGAGTATGGAATCATGATCTATGAAGGATTTATGATAAATAACACTTACCTCCTTCAAATTTGTGGAAACCCCTCTAAAAATCGTCCAAACCGAGCTCCCCCAACTCTATTTTTGTCAAAATGGCCAAAACCCCCTGTTTTTATAGTGTTTTCTGCCTCGGGCGCCACAGGTGGCGCCAGGCGCTGCCTGTGGCGCTGGTTCCAGTAGCCATAGAATTCCTGGCACAGAAATAGGCATAACTTTCTCATACGATGTCCGAATTGGACGATTCTTTATGCTATGACTCCAAAATTTCGCTACGGATCTAATGCTTTAATTAAAACTGAATTTGGAGCCCATTTGCATATTATGATACCACTTATTCTTGAAGAGACGACATCGACACATTCTTGAAATGCCCAAGTTAAACTCCATCAACCATCCAAAATCCATTCGAGGCCCTCGGTACTTCAACCAAATATATCAACAAATCTTAAAACATCATATGGACTTAGTCGAGGCCTCAAATCACATCAAACAACGCTAAATACACGAATCATACCCCAATTCAAGCCTAATGAAACTAACAAATTCCAACTTCTACATTCGATGCCGAAACCTATCAAATCAAGTCCGATTGACCTCAAATTTTGCAAACAAGTCATAAATAATATAATGGACCTATGAAGATTTTCAGAACTGGATTCCGACCCCGATATCAAAAAGTCAACTCCTCGATCAAACTTTCCAAAAATCTTCTATTTTCCAACATTCGCCAAAATGCGTTGAATTGTCCTACGGACTTCCAATTTCAAATCCGGACGTACGCCTAAGTTCAAAATCACCATACGAAGCTATAGCAACTCTCGGAATTCCATTCTGACCCTCGGATCAAAATCTCTCCTAACAATCGGAAATCGCCAAAATACTAACTCCACCAATTCAAGCCTAATTCTACACCGGACCTCCAAAAACAATTTCGATCACACTCCTAAGTCATAATCACCTCCCGAAGCTAACCGAACCATCAGAACTCACATCCGAGCCCTCTAACTCATAACTCAACATCCGGTTAACTTTTCGAACTTAAACCTTCTTAAAAGAGACTAAGTGTCTCATTTCTTACCAAACCCACTCTGAACGCAAACTACTCAACTCGATCACATAAAACACGGATAACGAAGCATAATGAAGCAAAAATGGGGGAAACGGAGCGGTAACTCACAGGACGACTGGCCGGGTCGTCACAACGAGTAGGCTTAACTAGCAGTATCGTTAGGCGCCATCACGACCTATTATGGATTTTGGGTCGTGACAATTTGGTATCAGAGCTCTAGGTTCATGTAGGTCTCACGAATTATGAGCGAGTCTAGTAAAGTCTTGTGGATCGGTACGAAGACGTCTGTACTTATCTTTGAGAGGATACAAGGCTGTTAGGAGAACTTCCCTTTCGTAATTTGTCATGTGATTTTTTTTTTTTGAAGCTTATGTATTCAGTTCCTTCCTACTCATTCGTACGTCATATGATGCACTCGATAACAATTTGGGCACCGATGAGTTGTGGAGATGCTACAGGTGTGGTGCAAGATGTTTTACCCTGCGTATGCGGGCGGACTATTATTGCCGCTTTATCGAGATGTTTTATCGTTTTAACCTTGTGTTGGTGTTGCCCACGGATTAGAGGCTATGCACAGTGTATTGTGATGTCCATGCGTTATTATTGCGTAGTGTTGGTGTGAACGGTAGGGTGTTTGCTTATGTGTTGTGGTAGTGAGTGCTTCAGGAAAAAGGGTTCTCCGATTTGTGATTGGAAGATGCGGCATCAAAATTCTAGTGGAGGAGAGGCAATTGGACTATGGTTAGATGTTGGTTGATGGAGTCACAAGATTTGATACCTCCGACATAGTGGAATTCTTGTTTGTGTTGTGGTGTCGTCGTCCTTGTTTGAACTCATTAAGGCTCGTCGGTATGATGGTCTTCATTTGTTTTCCTTTGGGGCATGGTGTTGTGAAATGGTACCTAAAAGGTTGTGGTATTTTTTTCGTTCGTACAGTACAGAGATGGATTATGATTTGAGGCAGTATTTTTAGTAGCGAAGGATGAGGAAGGACATGGTGGGATGTGTCTCGCAGTGGTTGAATTGTTAGTAGGTCGAGTATGAGCAGCAGAGACCGAGTAGTTTTATTCCGGATATGGTTAACCCAGAGTGGGAGTGTTAGCGTATCATATGGATTTTTTGGTAGGATAGCCACATGCTTTTAAGAAAGCTTGGTGTGTTTTGGGTCATAGTGAACAAAGGACTAAGTCAGTGTATTTCGTTTGAGATTGTGGCTTCTATATTTAGGAAGTTTGAATGTGACGGAAAGAGTTTGCATGGAGTATAGAGGAATGTGAATGCTTGATTGTCATTTTGGGATGCAACATAGCTTTGAGTTTTGAACGCGTTGTTGGACTTTCAGTTGATGTTAACGGAAATGGACGAATTGTTATTGCAGGTGGATGAGTGTAGGCTCAGGAGGAGTAACTGATTTCGTGGTGGTTAGAACCATGACAATGTCGTGGGAAGATGTAGATATGAGGTTACACAGGTGTGCTATCTTCTATGAGGAAGGTAGGGGTTGCATGATTGATGATGAAGTTTCCATGAAAAGTTTTATCTTCTATCCAACGGGAAGCGTGTACTACGATGTGGGCTTGGGTCAATTGGAGAAGATGGTACGACTGCCAGGAGATCGAGTGTGCATTTGGGAATGATAATTCGGGATATATTATGAAAAGATTAACAAGAGCTTGCGAGAAATTTGGCAAAGTAATGGTGTGAGAACATGGTAGCTAGAAGGAGAAGCCATTATGGGTTCGTGATTTATGTGATTGTGACATAAGGCTAAGTGGAGGAGCCTACCGTCCATGATTGGGGCACGTCGCCATATGCCTTTGCAGTTTCTAATTATCGGTACGTTGGTGGATTAGTTATGATTAAAGGAAGAAAACATTAGGGATAATTCGAGCAAGGAATTTGATGGATGTGTGCTACATTTCACCTTATTGATATGTGAAGGTTGTTGAATGACTCGGATTCTATACTTTTTGTGGATGTGACATACAAGGGAAAGGATTCATTTGGTTGCTTCTTTGGAGTATTCGTGTGCTAATGAAGCATAAGTTGTGTGGTTTTATATATTTGGGACCAGGTGAGAGTGGGTGACCTTTAATAATGGTTCTAGTGGATTCGAGATTTAAGGTGTGGTGCTTAAGGATTTTTGGGTCCGTTATGTGTGGATGAGGATTGGGTTTTGTAGTAGAGTGCGAAGGGTACTGAGAGTATATCTATGTTGTCACCGAGTCTACATACCAGTGTTAGAGAGGTAGAAGAAACGACTTCGAATTCATATAAGTTCTCCTTGGGACGGATGTATTAGTTAGAAATACTATTGAGTGCATGAGGAGAGTATAAAGTGGCTTATGAGTATTGAGGCAATCTAGTCTTCCGGATTGGGGTCATTCGGGATGAGTGTTGATTGAGGTCTGTTGTGTGCTGGAAAGGAGGAGTATTAATTATGAAGGTAATTCAAGAGAAAATTGAGGCGTTGAGTCAGTTTAGCAATGGTTTTGGATCAGCATGGTAAAGGAAATAATCGGTTCCTTTGGTGCGACAAGGCTATACCGGTATTTCATGGCTATACTCGCGGGCTTGGCAATCTCTGTAATTTGGTTGCTTTAATAGACTCAATTCTGATGGTTTGGTTATGTGCAAATGGGTCCCGAAGAGTTATGACGGTCTCGCCCACAATTGGAGGTCTGTGTCTTTTGCGGTTTGGGAAGTTGGTTGTGTGTTGCAATTCTTTTTTGGAAATGAGTTAAGTGAAAGGCTTCTAGCAGATGAAGTATTTATTCTACTGGCGGTTCAGAAGTCATGATGGAATTCTTGTGCTCTCGCGTAACAACATGATAGGTGTAGTGAGCAGCGTGGAATTGGGATTGAAAGGCCAAGGTTGTGGTTTAGTTTCGTCGAGGATGTCATAAGTTCAAAGAAGCGGCAAGATTTCAGATGTTCAGAGAAGGCGGGCACTATTTTGATGTCATTTGAGAATAATGTGTTTTGTGAAAGAGGCTTTCATGATTTGATTTATGGATTTTGATTAGCACTACAGAATAGCATGGCAAATAGCTGCTGATGTTCAGATTTTATTATTTGATGTGGAAGGTTGTGGGGTATCTCCCACGGGATGATCATGTAGGTGTGATGAGTTAGTCATTTAAGTAGTAGAGATTGAGGTCAGGTACGGAGGTTCTGGTAGTGTCATTAATTGGAGAGTTTATCCTTGAGAGGCACTCTTTTCCTCTAGTTGCGGAGTGTGGAAGTTTGCTTCGGATTTGATAGTTGATCGTATGTTTCATGGATAGGGTCATTGTGGATTTGTGGGAGGTTATTGACTTATTTTGGGATGACCGGAATCGGCTTTGAGGCCCGTGGGTAGACCTATTGTGAATGTATATTCTATACCAGATCAAATATGCTAATTCGGCATGGCATTGCTTATGGATAGGTCTTCGGGAGTGGTGGATATTATTCCTGCCTTCGTCTAATTTAGGTGCTACCTTTTTATGCCATATGGGTTGTGAGACGAATTGGTTGTTCATATGTGTGTTGTGACCCTGTGTAGCTTGTGGTATTATATGAGCGAGGTGGATCTCGATATGCAGGTTGTTTATTGCACCTTAGCCATGCTTGGCATTTTGTAGCGCACGGCGCTATCCATCTCCCCAGGGTTATGTTTATGCACTTGGCGTACTTATGGTCGATATACGTGTATTTAGTGGGTATGAGCATTTTGGCTCGATGGGTATTCCCTTACTTATTGTTATGTGGGGATCGGGTGGCACGTCGCCATAGGTATGATGTTTGGATCGGGTTACATGCTGCAACAGTATCATGTGTGGATCGGGTTGCATGCCACAACAGTGAGATGATAAGTATTGTTCCCTATACTTATTTTGTGTGTTTTGTTTCTCATCCCTAAGATAGATTCATATCATTGGCTTGGTTGTTTACTCGTTAAGCGATCTGGATAGTTTCGTACTCGAATTCGCTTTTCCTTATTGGTCATATTCGAGTTGTGTCTTGTTGGAACATTGATGATGCCGTGTGAGATTTTAGATGGTTTGATGTGGCTTGTCAACTTAGCAGCTTGTATTGGGTGAGATGAGGTTGTTGTTCCTGAAATTAGTGCAATCAGATTTATATAATGTATATTGGAAAGAAAATGTCATTAATTAGTTCAGAATGAGGCATGGTTCTTGTCGAGCGGAGAGATTCCATGAGTTATTGATTTGGCAGATGGTTATGAGTTCTACACATCTCTTTCAGAATGAGGCATGGCTTGTATGTATTATGAGGTATGTTCCGGGCATCAGGTTGGTAAATTTTCAACTATTGTGGTTGGAGGATGTTATTATGGGCTTATGAATTATGTGGTGCATTGTGTGATTACAGCATGGGTGTATAGCAGCAAGAAGGATCTTTAGTTTGGCTGAGCTAATGTGCTCATACGGATTGTGTTAGCACGGGCAGGTGCACGAGGTGTTATACAGTGATTTCGGCAAATTTAGAAAGATTCTCGGCACGTTCGAGGATGAATGTATGTTTAAGTGGGGGAGAATGTAACGACCTGACCTGTCATTTTGAGCACTAGCATGTCGTTCAGCGGTTTGAGACCTTGAGTAGCTTCACTTTATGTATTATGAGTTGCACGTGTGGTTGGTTTTGATTTTCGAGAAGTTTGGAGTTGATTTGGAGGATAATTCTCAATCCAAAAGCTTCAATGTTGGAAGAGTTGACCAAGGTTTGACTTATGAATAAATGAACTCAGAATCAAGAGTTTAAGGTTCCTATAGGCTTGTAAGGTGATTTCGGACTTGGGAGTAGGTTCGGGTTGAGTATCGGATGGTCTGGGAGCGATTCAACGCTTACTATCAGAAGTTTGCATTTTGAAGGTTTTGAAATTTGCTAAGTCTGACTTGGAGTGTGCTTTAGTGTTATCGGACTTTGGGCAGTGTTTTGCTACCTTGGATAGGTTTGTTTTATTGATTGGCACTTGTGTGTGAAGATTGGTCGTGATCCGGAATGTCTAAGTGTGATTCGGACGCATTCGGCGAAGTTTGAATATTTGAAAGTTAAGAGAATATTTTGATCATCGATTTGTGGTTTTGATGTTATTCGTGGCATTTCGAGCCTTTGGATAAGTTTGGATAAGGTATTGGGTCTTGTTGGTATAATTGGACGGGGTCCCGGGGGCCTCGGGTGTGTTTCGGGATGGTTTCCACCAATTCCCTTTGATTTCAAATTGCTGGATTGCTAGTTCTGCTTTTGTTCTCGCATGCGTTCGCGATGAAAGATTTCTGATTGAGGTAGTTTGTGCCTCGCATTCGCGATTGTGTGGTCGCATTCGCGAAGGAATGGGGGCAGAGGTTCATCGTGTTTGCGACAGGGACATCGCGTTCGCGAAGGAGAGGTTGTGTCTGGAGAAGTGGCCTTGGCATTCGCGAAGGTGATGCCGCAATCGCGAAGGGTCGCCTAGTAGAGCATCGCGTTCGTGGGCCTTGTCTCGCTATCAAGAAGGCCACTTCTAGAGCAGGAGCTGAGTATGCTTTCGCGAACGCGAGGCACATGCCGTGTTTGGGAGAAGGATGCCTGAGCAGACTTTATAGTTGGAATTTTGGGATTTCATCTCATATTTCATATGGGACCAATTGGAGCTGACTTTGGAGACGATTTTGAAGGGCCATTTCACCCATCAACTGTGGATAAGTGTTTCTAACCCACGTTTGATTATATTTTCATGAATATATATGAATTTAGGCTTGTAAATTCAATAATTGAGGTGGAAAATGTGGGATTTTGGTAGAAGACCTGGAATTGATATTTTCGAGTTTTTACCATGATATTGCACAAGGAATTGAATTAAATTATACATTTGAGTTCGTGATGCTATAGGTAATAATTATCTTCGAAAATTTTCTGAATTCGAGCATGTGGTCCCGGAGGTCGACTTTGTTGATTCTTCGAGTAGAGTTAGAAATTGTTATAAATTGTTAAAATACGAGCATTGGAGTATATTTTGATTGGTTTGCACGTTGTTTGATTAGTTTTGGATCGTTTTGCATTGGTTTGAGGTGTTAGAGAGGTATTGGAGCCGGTTATCGGATTTCAGAGCGAGGTAAGTCTCCTGTCTAACCTTGTGGGGGGGAATCTACCCCGTAGGTATTATATTTGTTATATTTGTTGTGGGAGCTACGTACGCACGAGGTGATAAGTGTCCGTACGTAGCTAGAATCACGTTTATGTCCGGGTAGACTTAGAACTTTACCATGCAATATTTGTATACTTGAACTCAACTTGTTAGTTTAATTACTTAATAATTGAAATTTGGTTAGAGATTATGTTAGGTTGAGCCTCATTACCTTGAGTTGGTTGGCAGGATACTTTATTGTTGGTAAAAATCATGCTTAGTTTATGTTCCTAACCTTGTGTTGTAAATATGTGGCATGTTGTTCGATAAGTTTCCTCTATTCCTATGGATTGGGCCGAATGCCTCGGCAAAGCTATGAAATAGCAATATGGACTGGGTCGTACGACCTCAGCAATATAGCTGAGATGCATCCGTGGATCAGGTTGTACAACCTCAGCACTGTACACGATTATTAGGGATCGGGCCGTACGACCTCGGCATAATTCGTGCGTAATATCGCTAGGAGTATGAATATACATAAGATTCATTTCTTGATTTGGGACTTGATATTCACTTAATGTTTCTTATATGCTTAAGATGGCACATGATATGTGAGGATTTCATACAGTCATTTTGTTGAAGTATAATGCTAGTTCCAATTTTTCTTATTTCTTTGTTACTGTTGAGCCTAATGCCTATTTATAAATCATGTATTATATTCATTGGACCACTAGTAAGTATCGATGTCAACCCCTCGTTACTACTTCTTCAGGGTTAGACTAGATACTTAGTGGATACGCGTCGATTTACGTACTCATGCTACACTTCTGCACTAATTATGCAGGTACTAAGGCAGGTACTTATGGTGGTCATTTGGGCGCGTAGGAGCAAGTTGCCGAGGAGACTTTGTGGTGAGCTAAATCCTATAGTACGATCTGCAGCACACAGCGTCTCTGATGTAGACCAGATAGCTGTTGTAGTAGTATTGTATACTCTGGTAGATACTCATGCACTTGTGAGACCGAGTTTTAGATGCTCACAGTTGTATTTAATATTAATATTATTGTTTCGCTTTATAATTAATTCATACTCGTTAATTTGGTAAAGAAGAGCATATGTTTTAATGAATTCTAAATTTAATTCTATTTATTTAATGAAATTCGTGTTTTTAAAAGTTAAAAATGGATAATTAAGTGGAGGTTCACGTGTAGGCTTGTCTAGCAGTATCGTTAGGCGCCATCACGACCTATTATGGATTTGGGTCGTGACACCTGTGATTTGACTTTCTAATGTCAACTGAGGATCATGGTTTCTCTGAAATTTACTATTCTGAAAGTGTTGACATCTTAATTATGGAACCACGAGCAGTCCGACCACAGTTTTCATTAGTGCATATCAAATAGTATCTTGTGGTACTTGATCTTTCAATACAGAACCCAAAATGTTCCTTGATTGCTGCTAAGAAAAAACATCTAATTATAGCCTTTTTTGTCTTGAAAAACTGACCCCAATTTTACATCATCTGATAATGAATTTTCTTTTAATATTATTAGGTGATTCCTTTGCCTTTACTTTAGATTTTCTTTTTCGTCCCTCAATTGCATGTGGTGTTTCAAACTATTGATCATTTACTAGAACTACATTCTCATTTTCCATCGTAATTTGCAAAATCAACATATGTTGCTCTTTTGGTATATATGTTGTTGGGTCAATAGTTGTTGATTGTCAATCTCCATTATCACATTACCTTCTTGTTGTTGATCTCCAGTAAAAATGTCAGAAAGTATTTTTGATACATCAACTACAAATTTGCATCCTTTGTAATATGGATCATTTCTTAGAAGCATCATACGTGAACTAAGTTCTTTATCTTTTGTTACCTATATTCCCTTGCATGTACCTAGGTTTATATTAAACCATATTGAGACTTCAAACTTGCTCATGTCCAATTCAATAGCTTCAAAAATCTTCTTAATGAAGTCTTCAAATAAAATCCTGTCATTTACGCAGAAGCTTGGTGTTATGATCTAAATACTTGTAATTTGGTGTCCATTTTCTGTTGAAAACAATAATCAAGAAATTTATATGCATCATGCATTTAATGTTCACAAATAATTCAATATTAGTATCCAACATTTTATTCAAGAAATTGGGGAAGATTAGGCATTCACATGTGTGTTTCTTAATGAATCAGAGCAACTTCCAGTATTATTATCACGACCCATAATTCTCACCTTAGGAAGTCGTGATGGCACCTAGTCTCTAAGACTACGTAAGATTAACATACACAAGGATATGACAGAAACAACAACTAAAAATATGAAATAAAGCTGATAAGTCTCATAATAACTTCAATACAGAACTACAATACAATATTCCCAAACCCGGTGAGACTGAGCCATAAACTCTACAGGAATGTGCTAAATTCTATAATACAAGACTGTTTGAATAGAAAATAAACAGTAATAAGAGAATGGTGGAAGATGACTTCGAGGAATGCAAGCGTCGGCAGGTGTCGCGCCCCTTTTTCTCACGAAAGCGGGTTTCGACATGTGTCAACTCTTTTAAAGGGTATTAAGAGAGAAGAGTCGACACCTAACGATTTTAAGGTGTGTTAGGGCACCTATTTGGGAATAGCTCTGTATAACTAGTCCATGTCACCAAAGATCGGGTAAGGGTTCAAATTACCTCAAAGAGAAGGTGTTAGGCATACTTCGAGGTTCACAACTGTGGGTCCCAGCCGAAATTTAATGCTATGTAAAATAATTGGATTATAATTGTCCTATGTGATCATGTAAGTGAGGGAAGACAGGGAATTTAAAAGTTCTACTACGATGTAAACAAGTATAAGGAAAATCGCCCAAGAATTAAACTATATATAAATAATCAATACAACTCTTTAGAGGCTGCAGGATACAACTTAATTGTTCTAAGTTCAAGAGACAAAGTGCGAATAATAAACATATAAAGGAGGGGGGTCCTAAGTTTTTTAGCCTAAAGGATCACCCCGTGCAACATAAATAATACTTCGCAACTCCCTTAGGGTAGGGGTTGCTCATATTATTTAGCGGGCACATACTAACATCTCCTACTACCCAATTACTATGTTAAAGTTGTTTACCTAAAGCCCTCTAATTCAATTCTAAACCATGCTCTATGCGTGCACTACCCGTCCCATGCTTATGGTCCAGGAGGCTTGAGACCTACTATTTGGGTGGTTCTAGACTTCATTTAGGGTGCTCAAAAATGATAAAACTAGAAACACATTCAAAACATGTAGGACTACATATAATGATAATAGATGGCTCAAGTTAGCCTCCACACATAAGCAACAAATGCACACGGGAAGATTTTTTATATTAGGCGGCAAACAGTTTTAGAATTGAGGCATTTTAGAGTCGTAATCATATAGACATGACTTCTATGTGATCTCAGTTTTGAACGTCCTACAGGCAGTACTGCTTTTTGCAGATTACATGTATTACAAAACCTATAGACATGATCTCTAAGTTATTTGTGCCTTGGGGTAATGACAACTATTAGAGAACTTATAATTATTTGTGTTTGGTCCTATAGGCATGCTTTCTAGGCGAGTAACAATATCCTATAGGCAGGACCTCTAATAGTTATTTAAACACAGATTCATCACGCATATCCCTACAGACATGTTATTTAGGCGGGCAGCGTATATGAGCAACAAAAGCAATCGATTAATTAATTAGTTAAAGCCCTATAGAAATGGTATCTAGATGAGCATTAGAAAAGGCATGTATTATTGCATCTTATAGGCATGTTATCTAATAACTAAACAAGTAGTTATTGGCGTTTGGTTCCTATAGACATGATGTCTAATAGCGGACAGCAATAGTCATGGAAACAGGTACAACATTTACTCAAATCAACATGCTTTGAATAGTGTGCGGGTATTAGACAAGTTAAGTGAGGTGTGTGATTTCCTATAGGCATGATTTCCCTTGTGTATCATGTCAAACAAATAGCAAGCAAGGCAATTAAATCCTATGGACAAGTTTTCTACCAGTTTATGCAAGAATTGGGATACCCCAACCCCTTTTCACTAATCTCCCTCATCGTTTGCTTACAAATTATTACAGGCCTAGAAAGAAGAAACAAACTCGAATATTACATAATCGAAATGACTACAGGCCCAGCAAATAGAGCAAACTCAAGAAGAGATAACCCAGCACTGCCTGGGCCTTCAACAAGCTCATTCCTCACACAAGTAACAGATTCAGACCCAAACTCAGCTAAAACATTGAAGTGTATTGATTGCACAGCTCAGGCCCACACTTGGACCCATATAAAGTGCAGATTGAAGTCCCACTTGCGCAACAATTGCATATTAACAACTTAACTGCATAAACTGACGAACCACACATAGCAAGCACTTAAATGATTCTGGAACCTACTAACAATAACTAGATGACAGGATTTACAGGAAAGTGTATTTGAATTTTAGAAGCAAGAGTGACAGGATTGATTAATCATTAAAAACTAGGAGAATCAGTAGGGCTTAGTTTCAACATGGTAAGTTATATGGCAGACTAACACTATAGGTTCAATAATTTAGCAAGTGACAGCATGTTGAGCATGAACAACACATTAAGAGAGTTAGGGAGACATGCCATTTGTGGTTAACATGGTAAACATACTAGACACATACGAGATGAACATGCTAAGCTTTCCAGAGTGAGTTCAGAATAGAGTATGATCTATAATTAGCCTAAAAAGGATTTTGAACCTAGGAGTCTAAGTTATGAAGGTCAAACAGAGTCATAGTCAAGGAATGACAATTACACATAACAAACAGACAAGCAAACAATCAATAAGAAGCCTAACCATGCTGAGTATAACAATGTTGAAGTCATATTGGTTCACAAAATTCAAACGACATGGATATGTAGTGCACTAAACACAAGCAAAAGAAGATAGAATTGCAAGGGTCAAGATACTCACCAGTTTGCAAATTCAACAAACAAAATAGAAGAGAAGACTAAGTGCCAACAATAGCTTGAATATCAGCACCAAAGAGAACAACCAAAAGACCCAAATCCTAGTGCGTTAAAGTTCATAGGAGCTTCAAATGAGCCCGAGCAGTGCTTGCTCTAGAGAGGTCGATAGAGAGGATTCCGGTGGCCTTGGATTTCAGCCGGCCACAATCAAGAGAGCAGAATAGCATAGAAAGTGTAAGAGTGAGAGAACAGTAGTGATAACACTAGTTGTAGCAGTAGTTGTTAAGTCTTCGATGGGGAACAGGGAAGGGGATTTATATAGTAGTAAAAATTGAACAAACAAACAGGGAAACATAGCTAATCAAACACAAATAAGGAAAGAATATGTCTCATGCAATCAAAATCGGCAAAGGAGAAGCAGATTCTCAAACCCTAGTTGGGTCCAGATGTCTGAGAATCGAACCAAGAATCAAGGATCCTTCCTTGTATGATGTATATAGAGGAAGCATTGTCCAGATCTCCATAGAATCAGAGTCAACTAAGCCAAATCTCGGAAGATAGTTCTTGCCAAAAATAAGTCAAGAACTTAAGTAACACCACAGGCGCGTATACAACACCGTAGTACCTCAAAATAGGTAAGTAAATCATGGATTGACTCCATGTTTAGGTTGGAATAGGAGAGAATCGGAGGCGGCTACTAGGGTTTCTCATAAGAGAGAATGGGAGAGTTGAGAGTGTTTAGGGTGGCGGTTTAGAGGGAAATGGGTATTAGGGTTTGGGGATGGGTAATTAAAGATGGGAGATGGTTTCCGTTACACCCCATATTTTCGCACGTAAAAGTGCATCGTAAGCAAACTGATATAAGACCAAAGATAAGATTATCTTTGAAAGTGTATAAAGTAAGTTATCATGTTACCTCGGAGGGTAAAAATATTGTATATCATGAACAACAAGTACAAAGAGGGTTGGAAGGTTCGGAAGCTAAAGGGATTGAAGAAAATAATATTTCGTCGAAAGTCGACAAATTGGGAATGTTATAACCTGTACCTTTGGGGTGAGACTAGGGTTCTTAACATGATAATAGGGTTATGTTATGATTTATTTTAGTCTTATGATATTCAAATGTTAAGTTTTTTAAATTAAGCAAGTTGTGGAACAAAAAAAGTCAATGAAAGTCATCACAAGTTACATTCATAAGTTTTAATGAAATTAGGGTCATATGTCACTACAATTTTCTCCCAATATACTTAGAGTTACGGGGTGATCCACCCATCAAATGGAAGACCTATGAGTCTAATTTCTAATGCATTAAACCGTTTGTCAATACGACATCGTAGTAGAGAGAGATATGTGTTTTTGCGAGACTGGCAGACTGCTACGTGAGAAGTAGGTGTGTCACATACTTGCTTAAATGAGAGGACTAAATATGTCCAAAAAGGGGATATTTCGGGTTGGCCAAAGAGCCCTTTTAAGGTCTTATCTCCTGCAAATATAACACTCATTATATAGCAAAATAACCAAAGATAAGCCCCTGAAAAATTCTCCAAAAATTGAAAACAAACCCTAATTGATTTCCTCTTCTTTTCAAGTTCTAGTTGGAGGAAAACCTAGGGTTTGAAGAACCAAGATAGGAGCTGAGATATTCAACAAATTAAGTAATTATATTGCTCTCTTTCATCCATTTTTCTGCTAGAAATGTATGGAAACTCGTTCTATAATTGTAAGAACTCATAGGACGGTGATCGGAAGTCGTGAGTTCGAGTTATTTAACTTGTAGTGGAATGTTTTGTGGCATGTTTCGTGTTACTGTTGGATTGCATGTTTTGCTACTATTTTAGGGAGTTTTGGAGGAGAAAGGGTGTGGAAAAACACCACAAAAATGCAGGGTGGTGGGCTGGTCATTCGTCAAAACATTTTCGGGTTGTTTGACACTACTATGGTTGTCGCTTTGTGTATGAAGTGATAGGGGTATGTTGGGCTGTTTTGTAGTATGTTGTGATGGATATAAGGTTGAAAAATAATGTATATATGTTGTTGTTGTGTTCTTGTATTGTTGGTGTTGTCTCGAACTGGGAGGAAGTAAAGATTATAGGCGAGATGCTACTCGTTTTAATATAAAATAAGCTTGTCGTTTGTTATGCGATAGTTGTACCTTCCGTAACTTAATGATAGTATTAATATCGTTGTTGTAGATTAAGGTGCAAAGAGACGAGTTCAATGTGGTTATTGTAAAGATTGTGATAAGGTATGTTAAGGCTAAACCTTTCCTTCATTTTGGCATGATCATGTATCCTAATCGCATAAGCATCATATTCTCCCTTATCGGGACTTTATATTCAATTAAGTATTATCTTCTTCCAGTCAAGAGAGCAGAGGGTCTATATATATACATACATACATATATATATATATACATACATACAGTATTACAGTATTTTCACCACCATCGAGCTATAACCGGTGGGCAGGCCCCTATTGGGCAACCTCCGATCGGATGGTAAGTTATATACCAAGCCTACTGTGGTCGAGTGCCTATGAGCCAGCACAGAATGGTCGAGATACCGAGCCTGGTATGGTCGATTGCCTATGAGCGAGCCTACCACGGCCGAGCAGTTACACGTACTGAGCCTTATAAGGTCGGGCAGCTATTTTACTTACTATATTGAGAGAGTTGAGACAGTATCAACAGGTAAGTATATCTTTAGATCATCTTTGACTCCCAGTTACTTTCAGTTATTGTATTATCAGTTCAGTTTCAGCTTTCAGTTATTTTATTTCCTTACATACTCGACACATTATTTCGTATGAGTACACCACAATGGTAACCAGTAAGCATCAAGTCTAACCTCGGTAGAGTAGTGATGAGGCCAGGTCAGGACATCTACTAGGACAAGATAAACTGAATAGAGTATAATAAAGACCAATAATGAAAAACGAGGAAATGAATGATAAAAAGTAGTACAATAAGGTAGGCTAATAATAGAGTTTAAGGAAAGAAAGGCAACGAGAAGTGAATACATGATGAGAACAACAAGTAATCAATTACGGACAAATACAAGTAAGATATTGAAGAAAACAACAAGAACTATTCAACCAACAAGCCTTTTTAATATGGAATGTACAACAAGAATCACAACCGACGTACCACGCCTCATATTCACATTTCACAATTTCAATCACATGTTTCCTTGTATCACCACGTGACTCTTGCATTTATTTTTAAAAATATTTTTTCGAAATAGCTACACGTGTTTTTGCCCTCTTATCTCACCGCATGACTTCAAGTAATTCCTTTACTAGCAACACGCGTATAAATCCTACCTTATCTCACTGTATGCATATTAACCCCTATCCTTATACCACTGCATGCATATCAATATCACAACACAATAATCAACTTGCATCACATGTGTCCATATGCCACAACACTTTCCAACATCAATAATACCAGTGTTACAATAACACATAGCCCATGGCTCAATCACAATGTGTACAAGAATCTCAATAACAACAAAATGAATGAGGAATACTCAACAAGAAAATATATCTCAACAGTTAACAACTTCAAATAAGAGTAATTCGACAATAAAAGAGGTAACAAGACAATAAGGGAGGTAGCAACTTCAACTAAAGTATATAAGAGCAATTTCAACAATAAATGATAGAACAAATGCTAACAACGTTAATTAGAGCATGTGAGAGTAAATTTAACAATGAAAGATGTAACATGTTATAATAAATTTAATTAAATACATGGAGGAAGTCTATAAGTATAAACTGGTCAAAATACCACATAAAGTTCATGTACACACTTATCACCTCATATACACGTCTTCCACAAAAGTACAATTAACACAATCAACGCAAATCATATGGGGTCCCTCACACAAAGTTAGGTAAGATACTTACCTCAACTAGGCTAGATCAACCCTGAAAAATAGCTTTTCCCCTAAAATTCGCCGCCACACGGCTCAAATCTAACAAAAAATAACTTAATAACATCAAACAATGCAAGAGAAACCAATTACAATAGATAAAGCAATGATCTTTACACAATTTCCCAAAAGTCAACCCCAGGCTCGCGCAGTCAAAATTCGGGTCCAAGGGTACATTGCGATTACCCATAACCCCACGAGTCCATATATGTATTTTGTTTTCAAATCCGAGTCCAAATCGACTCTCAAAACTCAAATCTTCATTTTTCAAAACTTTGACATAAATTCCCAAATTTTCTCTTTGATTCTCATAAATTTGATATTAAATCTAAGATATAATCATGAAATATAGTTGAAAATTGATTAGAATCACTTACCCAATGTTTGTAGATGAAAATCCCCTCTCCAAATTGCCTCCTATGAGTTCTAAAATGAGAGAAAATAATATAAAATTCCGACTCCCAGCCCTCCTGTTCCGCTGCAGATGTCGCAATTGCGACACTGAGTTTGCAAATGCGAACCCTCGCAATTGCGGCTGCTGCCAGCCTAAGTGGGAAGTCGCAAATGTGACATAGGCTTCTCAATTTGCGAAGCCCGTTCCCTTCACAAATGCAACTAAAATGCTGTAAATGCAAACCTACCCAGAATGTCATACACTTCGCAATTGCGAGAGACATCACAATTGCAATACCTGAACCTCACCTGTTTACTTCGCAATTCTGAAGTTGGTGCTCGCAATTGTGACATCAGAGGTACCAGCATACCATCAACCTGTTTTCAGTCAAAACCTTTTCAAAACACGTCTAAAACTCACCCGAGCCCTCAGAACTCGAAACCAAACATCCACACAAGTATAAAAATATCATACGAATTCGCTCGCACAATCAAAAAATAAAAATAAAATCTAGAACTACAAATCGGACATAAAAATACATGAATTTAAAAAAAAAAGTTCAAGAACCTCTAGAATTGCAACCAAGCGTCTGAATCCTATCAAATCAACTCCAAATGACACCAAATTTTGCACACAAGTTTCAAATAGCATAACAGACCTATTCTAAGTCCCAAAATCAAATTCCGAACCCGATAAACAAAAGTCAACATACGGTCAAACTTGGGAAAGACTTCTAAAGCTCAAATGGCCAATTTTCGGCAAAACAACACAAATCAACCTGCGGACCTTCGAATTCAATTTCGGGCATACGCCAAATTCTAAAATTACAATACGAACCTACCGGAGCCATCAAAATACCGTTCCAGGGTCATTTTTCACAAAAATTTTGGTCAACATTTCTAACTAGGCTTCTAAACCAAGAATTAAATTGTCCAAATCAACCCCAAACCTTTCCGGAACGAAACTAACCAACCCCGCAAGTCATAAAAATATAAATACACATGTGTGATGCATAAAAAGGGGAATCAAGGTTCATATACACAAAATGACTGGTCGGTTCGTTACAATTATATACTGGAGGTTTGAAGATTTTACATATGAATTCAGAAAAATCCAATGTAACATACTGGTGTTTTGAACTTTTAACATATGTTCCAGTATAAGATACTAGTTTTCAAACTATTTTAATATGAAATTCTAGTATTAAATTCATCAAATATTTAGCTATTTAATGACATCCTGCATTTAATGTTCACAAATAATTCATTCTTAGTATCCAACATTTTATTCAGGATATTGGGAAAAGATTAGGCATTCGGATGTGTTTTTCTGGTATGAATCAAAGATACTTCCAGTATTATATACTAAAAATTTATAGTTTTTACATATGAATTCAAAAAGGTCCAGTATATCATATTGGTATTTTGAACTTTTAACATATGCTCCAGTATAAAATATTGGTGTTCAATTTGTTTTCATATGTAATTCCAGTATTTTGTTATGCAATTCATACATGATATTGACATGCCTTTAATTGTGTTCTTTTTAATCAAACAAATATTTACGTGTTTAAACATACAGTACTGAAAATTAAATTACATTTTATATATTACACAGTCAATCACAGAATAAATTGCTGGAAACTAAAGGATTTTCATATAAAATTCAGCATAATATCCAGTAATCCATCAGTTTTACGATTTCAATCAGAAATGAGAAGAATTGAAGATTAACTCCATAAAAAATTTAAAGAACGAGAAGAATAATCAGGAGAAGAATAATCATGAAAGCTTACTTGAATCTGCATACGGAGGCGCGAAATTCTGTAGAAAGAGGTACGAGGTTATGTTGCGTAACTTTTAAAAGTACATGAGGGGTATTTTTGTCAAATTTCATCTGAACCTACTGGCTAAATATTGTTTGATTTTTAAATATGTAGCTAAATGTGATTGACCAGGGCTACTTACAAATTTTTTGCTTATTTTTGGTTGACATGCCAAATGCATTAAAAGTCTAAATAATTGTAAGAGTACTACAAATAATTATTTTTTAAGAATGCAAGTTGTAAATTCATTGCAAGTTGCAAATTGAGCTATGTTCAAAGTGAGTTATATTAAAGAAAAAAAGAAAGGAAAGGAGAGCTGAAGAAGAAAGATACCAATTTTGTGAGACAACTTGCAACATCATTGTAATATTCTGTGTTTGTGCGTATATATTCCTTAATTCATTATCGTGCCGAGGTAAACGGTCACCGTCCTTACGCACTTCCCCACCGAGTAATTGATGTGTTGCGACTTCCGGCGATCTCATCTACTCGTAAAACCCAGCAACTCACAAAAATCAGAGCTTTATTAGAGTTGCCAGAACAAAGAAATAAGCTATGACAGCTTTGTTTTATCCAGACCCATTGATATCTCCAGTACCAATTACAAAAACCAGACCTTTTTTGAATCCTCAAACTTCCGTTCGAATTCCCATTAAACGCGTCGACTATTGGGTGGGGAAAAGCAGTTATTCGGCCATTAATGCTGTACTGGATTCGGCATCGATTGATGAACTGAGGCTACAAGAACCCGATATTAAGAACCCGGCTCTGTCAACTTCGTATCGGAATTCTGAGTTACCAAAGCCCAATCAGACTGTACTGGAAGCTCAAACCAAAGTTTGTACTGGGCCCACTCAAACCAGGCCTCTCACTGAGGAACAGGCCTTCAAGGTTTTGGACACCATTTTGAAATCAGGTTATTCTGATTTGACTTTGTCTCTCTAATTTTTATTTTTTCTTTTGTTTTTCTGGTAGTGTGACATGTTTTAGGATTTAAGTTATATAAACAGATAAAAGAATTCTTTTTACACCATCCATCAGTATAATTATTACTTATCATTTTTTCTGGGTCATGAATCATTGCTATTGAGAACTATCCTATCACTGACCCAAAACCTCACCAAGGTCGTGATCACACTTAATGTAACCCGTCAGGTAAGCCAATACTTATAATCAATCAAAGTAAGACAAAATTAAAGGATAATCAGCTGTCATGATATAGATAAAACATATATAAGTCTGACAACATCAACTATATGCGAAAAATACTAAGTCAATCTCCAAAAAACCCGGCAGTACAGAATCATGAGCTACTAAAAAGAGTACAACTAGGTCTCAAATATAAAATGTTGTCTAGAGCAAAATAAACATTAGGATGATAAGAAAGGGATTCCATGAGCTGCAAATCCAACATAGCAGCTCACCACGAAGTCTCCAAAGCTAAGCAACTAAGCACCCTACTAAACGCCGCTAGGACCAATACCAGGATCTACACAGAAATGTCCAGAAGTGTAGTATGAGTACATAATTAACGCACACTCAGTAAGTAGCAAGTCTAACCCCGATGAAGTAGTGGCGAGGTTTAGATGAAATATACATACTTAACCTGTTTCACTCATAAAAATATACATAAATGGAGAAAACAACCAAGAAACCACATATATAAATAGCAAGGTGGCCCTGTCAAGGAACAAGTATTAAGTATACCGAATCCGCATATAAGGATGGTATGCACCAAATAACATGTGAATGGATGCCTCTACGTGAGTTTAGAATGCCTATGCATGATAAAAACTCAACTAACTTTAACCGACACCTCCTAGGTGCCCGACAACTCGGTATCCAATGTCGCTGCTCACACTTGGCCCAAAATAATATGGATAATAATATGACTCCAAAGGGATGGATCCAAATCAATGCACTCGAGCATGATAGCTCCATAATTTATCATTAATATCTCAGAAATTAGTCATCAAACCGTATGGAATGTACATCATGTGATCATAATAACTGCATGGAATGTCCGATCGTGCCAACCTCAGTCCATAGCAGAGTATCATATGCAGGGACGTATGCATATGAACAAGAAATAAGCAGGTATATTGCATATGGACAGAGAAATCAGCATGCAGTGATGTGTGCTTGTGTATAAGTATGACTACAACTTAAGTCGCTTGGACACGAGTGCGGATCTAGAGGTCGGATCTTACGGATCCTAGTACGGATACGGGTGAGGGATCCGGCTAAAAATAATTTAAAAATATAAAGAAATTATCTCTAAATTATGAGAAAATTTGTGGAATACTTACGTTTAATTTGTAGAGTGTGGATTTCTTCTTTATTCTCAAGTTGTAGTATGTAAAGGGTTGATTTCCTAGATAAGGTATGTTATTTTCTTCAAATTTATCCTAGCTTTTGGTTCTGATTTCGGGATATCTCATCTCGAATTTTTTCGTCTGTCGTGGTCAAAGTATCCAAATTTCTTTTTACCAGATCAGGTACGGATCCCATACACCTACCCATACTAGTGTTGTGTCGACACGGAAGCAGCACAACTGCCATGTCGGGGCAACTTAGATAAAATTAGAACATGTAATTCAACATGCCAAGCCCATCATGTCCGAATGAAGCATCAAAAGGCTAGACATAATCTCTAGCATTAATAAAGTTGCTCAAGCAGTCATACAACAATTAAGTCATAAAACAAGAAGAAATATATCTCGTACAAGGCACAAAGAAGCCTAAAATCTACCCCATGGTATAACCTTGGCACCCGCATCTACGCTCGTCACCTTGCATATATGTCGCTCCCAAACACATAGTATTTATCATACAAGTCCATTTTAGGAAAATTCTGTCAAATCAAAATTAGCCAGGATACTTACCTTATCCGAAATAAGCTTCAACCTTCCAAAATGCCCTTTCCTGTATCATTGGCCTCCAAACGCATCAAATCTAGCCAAATAATACTCAACGAGGTCAAATATAGGTATAAAAACTACCTCCAGACGATAAAACTTCAATATTTAATCAAATTTTAAAAGTTAACAAAAAAGTCAACCTGGGTCCACGTGGTCAAAACCCGAGTTTAAGGTCAGATCCGTCGACCCATAACTCCACGAGTTCAAATATGTGATTAGTTTTCAAATCCGAGTCCAAATCACACTCAAAACCTTAAAGTACACTTTTCAACTTTTGGACAACTCCAATTTCTCTTGTTCAATCCCATGTTTTGATGTTAAATATAGCGATAGATTCATGTAAAAATCATAGATTAGGTTAGAATCACTTACCCTAACCTTGTAGATGAATCTCTAGGCCAAAACCTTCCAAAACCGAGTCCCACAAGCTTTAACAACTAGAAAAATATACCAAAAACACGAAATGGGGATATTTATACGAAGGGCTAAAGCTGTAGAATTCTGCAGCAAAATTTGGCCTACTGCGTTGTGGGGTGCGCCATGGTAGGTCTGCAAACCTGCAACTTTTTTCTAGCTTTGCCCTTTAGCTCCACCGACATCCCGAAACACACCCGAGCCCCTCGAGATCCCGTCCAATCATCCCAACAAGTTCGTATACCCTCTACAAGCTTGTCCAAAGGCTCAAAATACATCTGGAAACATTACAACTAAGAATCAAGCTCCAACCCAGATATGAACTTTCTTAAATTTTTCAAGCTTCAAACTTCACAAAATAGGCCCGAATCACTCTCGACCCCTTCGGGTCACCTCTCAACCATCTCAGTAAGTCCAAATAACCTATATGGACTTTTTCAAAGGCTTAAAACATAAAACGAAACACAATAACACAAAAGTCAACCCCAAGTCAAACTTATGAACTTTAAAGTTCTTTTAAATTGTCAACTTTCAACCAAAAGTGCCGAATCTTTCGGGCCATCCGATAACCGATCAAAATATACGTACAAGTCCAAGATTATCGTACAAACCTATCAGAACCTTCAAATTACCAACCCGAGTCCGTTTACCCAAAATGTTGACTTTGGTCAAGTCTCTTAGTTAAAGCCTCTAGTCATGAACCGAACCTCTTGGGACCTGAACCACTCGTCCTCGCAAATAATAAAACATCTAATGAACCTACCGGAAATCTCAAATAGGGGAATGGGGTTCTCGAACTCAAAACAACCGGTTTGGTCGTTACATCTCCAAATTCTGGATAAGTACTTCTTACACCATCAGAAAATTAGAATTTAAGCTCGTTGTTTTACTTTTCTATTTCCTTTTGAGTAGAACTTGTTTGTATATTCAATACAGTGTGATATTACAGAAACAGGGGAAGTCAGAAACAGTCTAAGTAATCCCAACTAAGTATGTTTCAAATAATTCAGGTTCGTATTGTAGCTCGGAGTTATTGATCGTTAGTGCATCTGGTGTCCTGATTTTGGCCCTCTTCCAGAAATCTGCATGCCGATGTTGCTTGATTTAAATCACTGCAAGTATACCTTCAGAAGATAAAATTGACAAGGTCAAAGTAATTTAAATAAAGCAAAACCACAGAAATTATTGAGGCAGGAACTCCCATATCCCAGAGTAAAACTTGCTTTGCCATTAAAAAGGATACATCTGTGTAAGACTTCTTGATGACTACTGAAGTTACTTAGTAGCATAATGTTTGATTTCAGCAAAGGGAGAGCTCAAAGATGAAGAACCAGTATCAAAAGCACAACTTGGGGCATTTTTTTCTGCAATGACCATTCGTGCAAATGCCTTCCCAGAGCCAACCCAATGGAGTGAAGGGGAAAGGCGTGCAATGAACCATTATTGGCCGCAATTGATTCGAGTGCTTCCCCAGGATACCATATTTATTGCTGATCCAGAAGGCTCTATAATGGGTATTGGCAGTTCAATAGGCCCTCAATTCGTTGGTAATGGTACTGCGGAGATGAGACTCGTTGGTGCCCTTAGGGAAGTTTTGGCTGGGGGTCATCTTGGATATGAGGAAGTTCAGGGTGTTCTAAAAGATGTCCTTCCATTGGAAGTAGGAGAAATGGAATCATCTAGTGTAAGTGAGTCACTGTTTTCTGCATTTATGATAGGCCAACGAATGAATCGGGAAACAGACCGTGAGCTGAAAGCCTACTGCCTTGCATTTGATAATGAACTTGGTAATATACTATTTACTTTTGTCTAAAAAGAATTGGTTGTTGCTTGTTACGTGCCTGCTGCTAAATGACATTTCTTTATTATCTGCTTTAATCTTGTCATCATCCCTTTCAGGCCCTGCACCAGTTGCTGATGTAAACTCATTGACTCACTATGGTGAGCCTTATGATGGAAATACCCGCTACTTCAGAAGTACACTGTTTGTTGCTGCTGTTAGATCCTGCTATGGTGAATCTTGCTTGCTCCATGGTGTGGATTGGATGCCACCAAAGGTGTCATATGTGCCTATATGCTGTAATAAGATGTCCATTACTAAATATCTATATCTAAAATTTATGTCTGATATATATACTGAAAAGATATTACTAGTAGAAAACATGAATATGCAAGGAAATATATACTTGAAGAGGCACCTGCTGCAAGAAGCTGTCCTCAAATAGTCACCTTCAAATGAAAATTTGAGTTTGCAGAAAATGTTATGATCGAATAATAGCAGATAGATTTCTACATCCGTTCAATTTTTTTTTTTTGAAGCAAGTGGTTTAACCAGACCTCATTTTCTTATTCCAGGGAGGCATCACTGAAGAACAAATGCTGATGTTTATGGGAGCAAACACACACTTAACCCCCTCTCAAGTTAAAAAGCTTCTTGAGGTCCATGATTTTCCCGTCCCTTGATACCTTTTTTGCATTAAACTTACAAAAACTGTTGCAGTTATTGGTAATCCAAATTGTATTCAGGATGATGAAGTTGGTTTTGCTTATATAAGTCAACGAGAAGCTCGCCCATCTTTGTACGTAAATCCAACCTTTCAGAAACCGAATCATTTTCTCTTTATTTTTGTTTTTTTCCTTTTATTTTTTTCTTGCACGTCTTAAAGGGAAAGATAATGCCTCAATTAACTTCCCAGCAACTGTCCTAGCAGTTAAAAATAGAAAGGATATATTTCTGCTATAGATTCTGCAATCTGGTCTTCCCAATTCTGAAGGCTTTTTAAAGTTCTAGGTTCATAGAATCTGATGGTTTGAGATATTCTGTAGGGCTGTTCCAAAGCCTTTCTATATGTTGGACTCCTCCCTTCCTCGATGTTCTTAATATTTCAGTTTCCCATCTGAACATGGCCCCTACCGTTGAGTCTCTTCTTCACTTTTGACTTTCCTTGGCTTACTTAAAAAATATGTGAGATATCATCATGTCTTCTATTTGAGTACTTTTACCATGCTCTTATTTATTTGTTTGTTTGGGGGAAGGCAGTTTCTTTTTGGTGCAAGACTGCAAATATAAAACACTAAATTCTGATATCTAGCTAGGCTTTGAACAGTTATTCCACTCCTGAATATCGTCTGAAAATTAAGAAATAAAACGACTTATATTTAAAATATTTATGCATAAGTTATGCTTCTTTTTTTTTTTCCGTTGAAATGGCTTCTGCATTTTCTTTTTGAAATGGATAATATGTTATACTTATCACTAGAGGCTAAAAGTTTCAACTTAATTGCAAAATTACTTGCCAATAATTGGCTGACCCTGAAGGTTAAGCACCTATTCAGTACGTCTGTATTCATTCCGTTTAAGGCACAGCTCAGTTGTAGAAAGAAATTGTTCCTTGGATCATTGCTTTATGAATGTAACCTGTGTTAAACTTCCATGATAATAAGAAGCAGCTAACATGATGGTCCATATGTTATTGTCTTTGCAGATACTCATTGATAGGGTTAAGGGAACATATAAAGAAACGCCCACCACTGGCGACAGCTGAGAAAGTTCAACAAATTGTGCGGGTAGGTCATGTTACTGTTTGTTTCTTTTGTACCAAATACAAAAAATGCATTTAGGTCTTCGTATTTAAATTTCTAAATTTCAAGTATGTTATTATCTTGTTCTGCTTACTTATGAGCATAGCTTAGAACTGGTCATGAATAATTCTATTGACTCTCAATCACATGTAGGTTCTTTAGAAAGAAGTTATAGGCTCTTAGATGGCTTTTTCTTTTCTCCAATTTGTATTTTTAAAAGCAGAAGCTCCTTGCCGCTTGGACAAGTTGATCTTTAGTTGAATTGTTCTGTTTTCTCTTCAGGCTCGAGGGAAGGAAGCAATTGTTGCTGGTTTCTATCACGAAGGCTATGAAGAACCATTGTTAATGCTTATGAGGAGACGGGGTGTGCATGCTGGTTTGGTTGTAAAGGTACTTCATGACCTGAAAGAAGATTTATTTTTGGGGTGGGTGGGGCGGTGGGAATGGTCCCCTCTGCTGTTTATTATCATCTCCGACCTGAGAAAACCAGTGGCAACATTGATTTCGCGAGTCGTACATAATCTCTGTAGATGTTTGCATCTTTAGGGTGAGGAAGGCGCACTCTCAATGACGACGAGGTTGCGGACAGCAAATGCATCAAAAGGATTTCCTGTGAATTATTGCTCAGGGTTTCGTTCAGTGAATTTGGCACCTGCTTGTGCAGTTGATGGTACGTGTTTACCATACTGTCAGTGATTTTACCCCTTACTTTCTATCTTGAGTTACTAAATTCCTGCTTCTCCAAGTACATAAAAACAACATACCCATTCTAAAGAAAATAGACAATGACGTAACTGGTTTTAAGCATCTTTTCAGCAAGCTCAAGCTTTTTAAGATGTCGCAGGTGTATCACGTGAAAGTTTCAATATTGAGGTTAATGCTAAGGATTATGGCTTTGCACCCACAGATACTCCAAGAACAGATAGATCTGTAAGCTCCGTCTCTCTTTGTTCTCTTTCAAATGCCTTCTGTTCCCAGGTTTCACTGTTAATTACTAGCACCAAAATTTGTCAGAACGATAAGTGATTTTTATCATTTTGCATGTTACACTGATTGCTCTTTGCCATTGTATATACTACTATCTTGGTGGCCGCATCAATTCTAAAAGTTTATAAATGACTATATTTTGTGAAGTTAACCATGTGGTCCAAGATCATCTGTTTACTTTGTTTAGGATTTGAAACTTCTAGACGGAAGTCAAAGCCAGTTGCCTCAACTTGAGTGCTTCTCTAGTATTTCCAGCCTATTCCTCAAGCTTTGTCCTTCTGGTGGTAATGTAAATCAAGATGATTAAACCTCTGTTCCTTTGTAAATTTCTTTAGGTTGCAAAGAATATAGAGTTGGGTTTAGCAGCTTTACGTGGAGAGAAAGGTCCAGCATATGATAGAATTGTCTTAAATGCTGGTATGATCGATCATTTGCTTGGGTCTGATGGAGCTCAAGACATAAGTGCAGCTTTAGATAGAGCCAGAGAAGCCATTGATAGTGGCAAGGCCTTGACAAGATTCCTGAATTACATCAAGACATCTAACAAAGTGATATCATAGTTGAGGCATGTTGGATTTTCTCCTTCCTTGTCTAGGCCATTATCCCAGCAAATGTGTCATGGGTTTATGTCCATATGCATGTGCAGATGATGGAAGTTGAAATTCAGAATTGTTTTCTTTTGTCTTTTAAATCTGTTGTACATGTCCGAAAGATTTTCACTGTTTCAATTTTGCTTAGGCAAGCTTCTCTCATACTGTTCCCCCGTTTTCCCTACTTGAAAAGGTCTCTTCCTTGGGGGACTTGAGAACTGATCTAAAGAACTGTTCTGATATTTAATCATGAACTCAATGTCAATATTACTATTAGATTATTCATGTACGAGTACTTGAAGGAACTAATATCTCTTGTCAGCTTTGATTTCCACTTGAAGGCTGGATAAAATGGTCTGAAAATCTGCAGGTATGAACAAGAAGGAATAGAAAAGAGAGGGTATAGATAGAAAGTTTGCTTTCATGAAAGATAACCTATGGTAATTCCGAAGCAGATAACCTAGAAATTGTGTAAATAAAGAGTAAAGATTCATGAAAAATGTCTTGGTAATTCCAGCATCTCCTTTGTTATGTCCTTACTCTTTTATCATGGTAAGCACATGCATGATGCCAACAAATGATCCACTGACAATTGTTGCATGACTGGATCTTCTTCCCAATTCGAAAGTTACAACGGCTAGAAATAAGAACTGCATATCATGCAAGAAAGCAATTTTATGAGAAAGAAAAGATCCATTTCTCGAGGTACATTCATCATCTCCGTGAAGAACTTTGAAAGAGTAGAAACATCTTAGTTATGCTACAATCGAAGTGTATCTTTTTTGAGAAGTAGATTAACTAAGAAAGTTCTATCTAATCAATATTCCTAGTTGACACACTTGAGTAGCACCAGTAATTGCGGTAGTGCTGCCTGGAAGAGCTCGCTTCTCCTTGCTTTCTCTATACATCTTGTCTTGAATCAAAGGTGAATATAAAGAATGAAATAACAGCTTAGGAGGATCTGCAATTAAATCTGAAGTGCAGCTGCTATGGGAGCGGCGAGGCTCAGAACCTCAAATGGCTTTGTGTCTTTCACCTCCTTCACTGTTCGAGGGCATGAATCTGTGATCCAGAAGTAAGTCATCCCATTCTCCGGACTACCTGAAAAAGTTGGAAGGTAAATAGGGATGAGAAAAATCAATAGGATAGACCAAAACTCAAGACAGACATTCAGAGTGCAGTTGTGCATTTCATTGAGAATTTAAAAACTTTTAGATATGCTAACAAATTTTAATATTAATTTGCTAAATACGGACGAAATTTCAAAGATCATGCTGCAAACACACTTGGTGCCTGGATGTGTTGTATTGCTGAATAATATCTACTTTCAGTTGCCAAATTTTATTAGTACATAATTTGTCCAGTCTAACACCAAGAACAACAACAACAAAAAAACTATTATATTTTCACAAGTGGGGTTTGAGAAGGGTAGTGTGTACGCAAACCTTATCCCTACCTTGTGAAGGTAGAGAGGCGATTTCCGATAGACCCTCGGCTCAAAGAAAGATGAAACAACTATACAAGGAATTTTTCATGAAATGGATAGAGGCAGAAAAGACCACCACTCGGTCAAAAGAATAGTAGAGGAAGATTTCGAAAAGCACATTAAAGCATGGTAATATAGCATTATTTAGGGAAAAACCTGTTAAAAGAAACACTGATTTTTTTCCGATAAGGATAATATGAAAGTCTAATAAATCAGAAGAGATCTCAAACGTGATGCCACACACTCGAGCCTTCTGCAAAGATTTTAAGGGCTTTGACATTTTGGCAGAACCAATCTTATAGAAGGAAATTATTGCTACTAATATAAGAACCTGAGAACACATGCCTACCTCCTTTGTCGTGGTTAAACCGCTGCCATGATCTGTTTGGGAAAATTCCGTGGGTCACATAAGCACTTATTTTTTGAGCTCCATATCTAGCCAACACTTTCTGCAAAAAGGCAGAGAATAGTTTTGCTACTTTAAATAACAAAAGAGAAAAAGTATATATCAATTTTCAAGAATGTCAACTCTATACAGCAAGGTCAAATATTTTATACTTCTACTTTGCATCTAAGTATTTTTAAAAATGCGCATACTAATAATCAGGTTTGTTAAGAAGATACATATGCTACTATGACCCTCTCCACATTTCATAATCTTCTCATTGAGAATACAACCCTTCAACATGGAAAAAAAAGAAATCTAAATAAGTTTCTCCAGTTTTAGAGCATACAGTTTTAGAAATCTAAATAAAGCAGTACCTTGAATTCATGGACCCAAGAATGGTACTTTCTGCACTTTGTTTCAGTTCTACCTTTTAAATGCTAGGATTTCATTACTTACCTAAATGAGGCCAACTTTTCACTTATCAGAGACTACATCAAAACAAAAGACCGTACATAAATAGCTTCTGCTTCACCAGTTTCTGCCAAGTAACTTGGATTAGCCAGAATGGTAATGAGTCACAGAAGTATCAGAACCAAATATAGAGGAGCATTAGCCTCTAGATAGGAACGTTTTATTTTCCCTTCTTTTTTTAACCGACCAGGTCATAAACGTATAGCTAAATATGAGGGCTCTAGGCTAATGTGAGGGGAAGTAACTTTCTTCGGAAGTAACAAGCAGTCAGCACCATTAGCTTTCTCACCTGGCATTCTGTCAGGGTGCCACCTGATTGTACAAGATCATCCACTATCACCACATGACGTCCGGCAGGATCTCCCTCCTTAATCCGTACAATTCGTTGATCACCTTCCCTAACTTTAGCACAGACAATCTGATAATCAACCACAACAGGCCATATATAAATGAGCGCAGCGAACGTGGTTCCAGATGTAAGGCAAATTGAAAAGCAAAGATGCAGTCTTTCAGTAAGATGATAAAAATTCCAGCAGCTTGATTATTGAAGGACCCAACAATTTCTTAAGGAATAAACTATATTCAACCAGAACAAGTAGATGATGATGACATGCACAGCCTGCTAAATCCAGAAAACTAACACCCTGAATAGCATACGGTAGCGGTCAATGCAAATACAGACATGCGCGCAAACTTCGTAAGCTCACATACTGCAAATTTTAAGAAGCTCATAACATAGCGGGATCCACTCCCCTCTTCCCTACCCCCTCCCCAAAGATAAAACATCAATGAATCATCAATCATGCATTAAATCCCAAATCAGCTAGGATTGGTATTTTCCCTCTTTATCTTTTGTTTGTTTGGTAGGTAAGGGGCAGGGAGGGATCATTTTACAATGTTAGTCACTACGTACTTATTTAAGGAATGGGGGAATGGGAAGGGTATCATTGCAAAATGAAACCCTAATTTGTGAAAAGGAGAAAGCCTCGCTAACCCCAAACTCTGGAGGAGTAAGTGCTTCAGAGTTGAATTCGCCACTCAATTCAGGAAACCCAAGTACTAGTACGCTGAATTCAACACCTAAGTCAGCTGGTATGACGACTGGAGTACTAAGCCCAGAAAGAGCTTACTGTAGCGAGATCGATTGTTTCAAACGGTGAGGATCAGGAGATGCGTGGAGCTTTCACTCAAGAGGCTAAATCCAGCGCAAGCAAAATAGTTGTAAAGGAAGAGCAGAGGGAGAAGGAACAACGTGATGCCATTCCAGTACGCAAGGGGAATGGACCTAGTGTTTATTCCCCCTTTGATTCAGGATGGAATCAGGAAGGCACAATTGAAACAGGAGAAAATGGAGATTGAGAATGAGAAATGGAAAAAGGCTATTATGCCATAAGTAATTGGAGAATCTCCACAAATTGGTGCCACGGAGAGATTCATAGCCTCACAATGGAATTTCGCTGCTAAACCAAAGGTATACTATCATAATGAGGGGTATTTTGTCATACGTTTCAATACCATGGAGGACAAAAATGAGGTACTTTACTCAGGGCCACACACCATAAATAATAGGCCAGTAATCCTGAAATCATGGTCTGCTGATTTTACTTTCTATGATGAAGTTCTAAAGACTATTCCATTATGGGTAAATTTTCCAAACTTGCCACTGAATTGTTGGTGAAGGGTCGCTTTGAGTAGAATTGCTAGTGGAGGGGGATGCCTATATGCTGATGAATGCACCACGAGTACAAAAAGGATTTCTTATGCCAGAGTGCTCATCGAAATGGACATTACGAAGGAGTTGCCTAGAAGCATCAGAGTGCAGGACCCAACTGGGAAGGAATTTGATGAGGTGGTAGAGTATGATTGGGTACCGCAATACTGTAATAAGTGTCTGATTACAGTATGGTTGGACACAAGTGACAAAGCAATAGGATGGAAAACAAAAGCAGAAGGCAGAAACATAAAATCAGCAGGAAAAACTCAAAAAATAGTCCCAAATATGCTGCAGCAGGTTAGGAGCCAAAAGCCAGAAGTCCAATGGTGGGAAAGAGGACCAACAACACAGATTGACAAGAACATAGGCAAACAAGTGACTCAATCACAGCAGGTTGAATCACATGCACTGGGAGCTGATCAAGATGTCTGGAAGAGAGCAAAGGGAAGGGGTGTCAATTGATTCCAACTCAGAGCTGTATACAGCAGGATGTATAGAGCAATTGTGAATGCACAATGGATGATTGATATGCCTCCTATGCAGATTCAAGTGATGAATCCTCACTTCTCAGATCATTCTCCACTAAGTATAGAGGTTGAAGTAACAATGGACAACAGAAAGAGACCTTTCAGATTCTATAACTGTCAAGCTGATCATCCAGACTTTGGGAGAATAGTACAGGAATGCAGCATCAGGAGAGGAGATATGTGGAGCATTTGGCAGAACTTGTAAAGTGTGAAAGCTACTTTAAAAGGACTCAACAAGAAGGAATTTGTAGATACAACTAAAAAGGTCCAGAAGCTAAGGGGAGATCTGGAAAGCATACAAGCACAAATGAGGAATACTACATCAACTGCAGACATGTTTGAAACAGAAAAGGATATAAGACTGCAGTTGGAAACATGGAGCATGATATAGGAGAGCATTTACAAACAAAAATCTAGAGTACAATGGCTTAAACTGGGAGACTCTAATACAGCTTTTTCTTTGCTAGCATGAAAGGGAGAGCCTCACAGAATCAGATCAAAATGCTCACCGAAGAAGATGGAAGCTTGATAAGAAATGCAGAAGGAATAGAAGATGAGATAGTGGGTTTTTACAAGTGTTAGTTGTAATGTAAATAAGAATAGTCCTACATGGAATAATAGTATAGGAATTGTGTATTGTTATAAATAGGAGTACTTCTATTATAGTTAATACACATCAATAATATAATTTTCCGAATTATTAATTCAAACTCCGGAAAGGTCTGATAGTCGATGTGCGTCAATGTCCGGCGACTCTTTCCAGAATCTGATGGTCTCACCTCTCTGCTGGTGAGTGTTGTGCTAAAACCACCACCACCAACATACTTGGAAAGCTCCGGCGACGAAACCCCAAGAAACCAGTCGGGCAGAAACCCTACCACGCGCCGTCACGCTCGGCTTAAAGCTCTGACGCCAGCGACGCGTCAATCACACGAGCCGTTCGCCCATCAATTCCCAGCCTAACCATCATATTTTCTTTTTATTTTGATCACTTTTAATTTTTTCCGGCAGAAATAGTGATTTTTTGGCAAAAACAATGATTTCTTCCATGTTTAAGCAAGGTACAGCTGATTATTTTTATTATTTGTTTCTAGACCTCTCTCCAATCCAACGATATCTTTGGGAATTGATGTATTTGGTTTTAAAAGCACGGGTTCTGCAAATTCAAGCTTCATGATTACTTTAGAGCCCTTAATGGAAAGCTCAAACTATTTAGCTTGGGCTTCCTCTGTTGAGTTGTGGTGTAAGGGTCAAGGTGTTCAAGACCGCTTAACCAAAGAGGCTAGTGAGGGACATAAAAAGGCCAAAGCACAGTGGGAAAAGATCGATTGTCAGTTATGTAGTATCCTGTGGCGATCTATTGATTCCAAGTTGATGCCTTTGTTTCGTCCATTCCAGGCATGTCATTTAGTTTGGGAAAAGGCTCGTGCTTTATACACTAATGAAACATCTCGTTTCTATGATGTGATATCGCGGATGACAAGCTTGAAGAAACGAGAATTGGATATGTCTACTTACTAGGGACAAGTGCAGGCAGTCATGGAGTAATTCGACAAGTTGATGCCAGTTTCTACTAGTATTGAAAAGCAACAAGAGCAACGACAGAAGAAATTTCTAGTTCTTACACTCGCTGGACTTCCTAATGACCTTGACTCAGTACATGACCAGATTTTGGCTAGTCCGACTGTCCCTACAGTTGATGAATTATTCTCTCGATTACTTTGCCTTGCTGCAGCACCAAGTCATCTAGTGATCTCATCACAGACACTTGACTCCTCTGTTCTCGCATCCCAGATAGTGAATAGTCGGGCATCTCAAACTATGGAGAATAGACGAACGAGGAGGTCGTTTTGGAAGATCTAGACCCAAGTGTTCTTATTATCATAAACTTGGACACACTCGTGAAGTTTGCTATTCTTTACATGGTCGACCACCCAAAAATGCTTATGTTGCCCAGACCGAGATTATAAGCAAGGATTTTTTTTATAATGAGTTCCTTTAGTATCAAGCAAGTAAGCAGACATCTTCACAAGTAGCATCGGTTGCTCAAACTGATACTTCTGTTGCTGGTAATTCTTTTGCTTGTTTTTCCCAGTCTAGTACTCTTGGACCATGTGTCATGGACTCAAGCGCTTCTGATCATATCTCTGGTCACAATTCATTTTTGTCGAATATTGTATATTCATAGCCTGTTCTCACTGCTACTTTAGCCAATGGGTTTCAAACTAAAGCAAAAGGAGTTAGACAAGCTAATCCCCTATCTTCTATCACTCTAGATTCCGTTCTTTATGTCCCTGGCTGTCCTTTTAGTCTTGCAACTGTTAGTCGTTTGACTCGTGCCCTCCATTGTGGTATATATTTTATTCATGATTCTTTTATTATGCAAGACCGCAGTACGGGACAGACGATTGGCACATGGCGTAAATCAGAAGGCCTTTACTACCTTAACTCACTCAATCCCTCCACAACATGTCTAGTTACAGATCCTCCAGACCTAATTCACAGATATTTAGGACATCCGAGTTTATCCAAGCTTCAGAAGATGGTGCATAGTTTATCTAGTTTGTCTACATTAGGTTGCGAGTCGTGTCAGCTTGGAAAATATACCTGAGCTTCCTTTCCGCGTTGTGTTGAGAGTCATGCGAAGTCTGTTTTCTCTTTAGTTCATTTTGATATAATAGGTCCTAGTAGAGTGAATTCAACCTTGGGATTTCGTTGTTAGTTTTATTGATGATTATTCAAGATGTACTTGGTTTTCTTAATGAAAGATCGTTCTGAGTTGTTTTCTATATTCCAAAATTTTTATGCTGAAATCAAAATCAATTTGGTATTTCTATTCGCACTTTTTGTAGTGATAATGCCTTAGAATAATTATCATCTCAGTTTCAGCAGTTTATGACTTCTCAAGGAATTCTCAAGGAATTATTCATCAAACATTTTGTCCTTATACCCCTCAGCAAAATGGGGTTGCAGAGAGAAAGAATAGGGACCTTATTGAGACTACTCGCACACTTCTCATTGAATCTCGTGTTCCATTGCGTTTTTGGAGCGATGCAGTTCTCACAGCTTGTTATTTGATTAATTAGATGCCTTTTCATTTCCCATCCGGAATCAGATATCGTATTCAGTATTGTTTCCCCAATTGCCCTTATACTCTCTTCCCCCTCGTGTTTTTGGGAGCACTGTTTCATTCATAACTTAGACCCTGGGAAAGATAAGTTAGCTCCTCGTGCTCTCAAGTGTGTCTTCCTTGGTTATTCTCGTATTCAGAAAGGATATCTTAGTTACTCACCTGATCTTCGTAGGTTCTTCATGTCAGCTGACGTCACATTTTTTGAGTCTAAACCTTTCTTTACCTCTTCTGACCACCATGATATATCTGAGGTCTTGCCTATACCAACCTTTGAGGAGTTTGTAGCTCCTCCCCACCTTCAGCCACAAAAGTCTTACCCATACCAACCGTTGAGGAGTCTAGTGTTGCTCCTCCTAGATCCCCAGCCACAGGAACACTACTCTTGACTTATTGTCGTCGTCCGTGACCAGCATTAGGCCCAGCTGATTCACGTCCTGCACCTGACCTTGCTCCTACTGCGGACTTGTCTATTCCTAGTACACCGATTGCACTTTGGAAAGGTATACATACCACACTTAATCCTTATTCCCATTATGTCGGTTTAAGTTATCATCATCTGTCATCACCCCATTATGCTTTTATATCTTCTTTGTCCTCTGTGTCCATCCCTAAGTCTACATGTGAAGCATTGTCTCATCCAGGATGGCGAAAAGATATGATTGACGAGATGTTTGCTTTACATACGAGTGGTACTTGAGCGCATCTTCCTCTTCCTTCAGGTAAAGCTACTGTTGATTGTCCTTGGGTTTATACAGTCAAAGTTGGTCTTGATGGCCAGGTTGATCGACTTAAGGCCCGTCTTGTTGCCAAATGATATACTCAAATATTTGGGCTCGATTATAGTGATACTTTCTCTCTCGTGGCTAAAATAGCATTAATCCGCCTTTTTCTATCCATGGTTGTTGTTCGCCATTGGCCTCTCTATTAGCTGAACATTTAGAATGATTTTCTTCACGGTGACCTTGAGGATGAAGTTTATATGGAGCAACCACCTGGTTTTATTACTCGGGGAGACTCTCGTGGCCTTGTATGTCGCTTGCGCTTGTCACTTTATGGTCTAAAGCAGTATCCTCGAGCCTGGTTTGGTAAGTTTAACACAGTTATCCAGGAGTTTGGCATGATTCGTAGGGAAGCTGATCACTCTGTGTTTTATCCGCATTCTGATTTAAGTCTCTGTATTTATCTGGTGGTCTATGTTAACGATATTGTTATTACCGGCAATGACCAGGACGGTATTACTAAATTGAGGCAACATCTCTTTCAACACTTTGGGACTAAGGATCTGGGCAGATTAAAAGTATTTTCTAGGTATTGAGGTCGCTCAGTCTAGCTCAGGTATTGTGATCTTACAACGGAAGTATACCTTAGACATTCTTGAGGAGACAGAAATGACAGGCTGTAGACCTGTTGACACTCCGATGGATCCGAATTCTTAAGTTTTGCCAGGACTGGGAAGCCGCTTAGCGATCCTGCAAGATATAGGCAGCTTGTTGGTAAATTAAATATCTCACAGTGACTAGAACCGATATTTCCTTTCCTGCGAGTGTTGTAAGTCATTTTATGGATTCTCCTTGTGATAGTTATTAGGATGCATTTGTCCGCATTTTTTTATATATAAAATCAGCTCCAGGCAAAGGATTATTGTTTGAGGATTGAGGCCATGAGCAGATCGTTGGATACACAGATGCTGATTGGGCAGGATCACTTTCTGATAGACGTTCTACGCCTGGATAATGTGTTTTAGTAGGAGGCAATTTGGTGTTTTGGTAGAGCAAGAAACGGAATGTAGTTGCTCGATCTAGTGCAAAAGCAGAATATCGAGCAATGGCTATGGCAACATGTGAGCTAGTTTGGATCAAACAATTGCTCAAAGGAGTTGAAATTTGGTGAAGTCAGATGGAACTTGTGTGTGATAATCAAGTTACCCCATTCATATTGCATCAAATCAGGTGTTCCACGAGAGAACTAAACACATTAAGATTGACTCTCACTTCGTCAAAGAAAAGATACTCTCAGAAGATATTGCTACAAAATTTGTGAAGTCGAATGATCAGCTTGCAGATATTTTCACCAAGTCCCTCACTGGTCCCCGTATTAGTTATATATGTAACAAACTCGGTACATATGATTTGTATGCACCGGCTTGAGGGTGAGTGTTAAATAGTTATGAAAATAACCTAAGTCCCACGTGGAATAGGAGTAGAATATGTATTGTGTATAGTTACAAATAGAGCTATTGTAAAACACTTAATAGAATATCAATGATGGATTTTTCTCCCGTGCATTCTCACAGCTTTCAACAATTATCCAGATCATCAAGCTTGATAGCAAACCAAGACAAAAGTTGTATCTATTTTGGAGGGGTTCCACTAGATATACAACAGCTGATTACACAAAGCTTAGGTTTCTTTGTAGGTTCTCTACTTTTTAGATACCAGGGGGGTGCCGTATAAAAAGATTATCAGTGGCTCAATGTCACCCTGTGACAGACAAGATGCTTGCAAAGGTGAACCACTGGACAGCAAAATTCCTGTCGTATGCAGGAAGGTTGCAATTGATTAAGAGTGTTATGATTGCCATCCAATCCTTTTGGTCACATATATTTCCATTACCAAAGAAGAAAATTCTGAAGTTTGAAACTATTTGTAAAAGATTTCTTTGGACATGTGAATCTGAAGGCAACAAGAAGGCATTGGTGGCTTGGGAGAAGTTGTGTCGGCCCAAGTCTGCGGGAGGGCTGAACTTCACTGACATACTAAGATGAAAAAAGCAATCCTGCTAACTGTGGTATTTCTTTTTAAGCCTGGCTGGAATTTCCTGGACAATGCCAAACAATCCTGCTAACCTTCTTGGTAGCTGGAACAATGGAGGCGCAAACATTCAACATAAGAATTGGTGGAAAGTCATCCCTGCTTGCATATGGTGGGCTATATGGAAGGAAAGAAATGCCAGAATTTTTGAAGATAAGCAAAGCTCTTACCAGAAAATTAAGTTAAACTGTTTGTTGTTGTTTCAATTTTGGTGTAAGGAGAGCTATAGGGTGGATGTACATTCTTTGCTTGATCTGCTAGAGGAATTGTAAAGGATAGACTAGGGGTTCAGTTTTTTCTTTTGGTTTTGATTGTGGTGACACACAATCTTGTAATTATTTTTCTCATATATATAATCATTACCTTTCTCAAAAAAAAAAAAGATGAAAAAAGCAGCAGTCCTAAAGCACCTATGTAATCTATGTAAGAAGAAGGATAGATTATGGATACAGTGGATGCATACATATTACATAAAGAAAGGTGTAGTATGGAATACATATGCCAAGCAAGCTTCATGGTTAACTCAAAAAGACCTAAGTGCTGCAAAGTACCTAACAGAAGCAAATATAAGAGTGGAGGATATTTTGAATGCAGGAAGCTATTCCATTAGAGACATCTATAACAAACTTAGAGGAGACTTTCCTGAAGTTGAGTGGAGGAAGCTGATGTGCAACAATCAGAGTAGTCCTAAGTGGATCTTTATACTATACATAGCATTACAGGGCAGGGTATACACCAGAGACAGGCTTATCAAATGGGGCGTACTAACCAGTCCATTTTGCTCATTATGTGAAGGAGGAGCAGAGGATCATGAACACTTATTTTTCAAGTGCAGCTACTAAACAGCAATATGGAGAAAGCTGCTATACTGGATAGGAATCAATAGGGATGCACAAGGTTGGACAGAGAAATCAGCTGGGCTACAAAATATGCATCAGGAAGACAACAATTAGCAGCAGTGTAAAGAATGGCCTTAACTAGTGCTGTCTATCACATATGGCAGGAGAGAAATGGGAGAACTTTCCGCATGAAGAAGAGGACCAGTGGTGATATTGTTAGAGCAACAGTTCAAGAGATTCATTGTCGAGGAAGTATGAGTCCCAGACTAGCCAAACAACTGCAGGAGCTAAACTTTTATCCTTAGCTAGTTTGTTTTAGATTTGAATTAGGAGTATTGGTGCTGTTTAGTTTAAGATGTCTTTAGAGTTGGGGCTATATGTCCAACTTTAGTATGAAAGCTATATGGTTTTGTTTTATACTTGTACATATTTCCCTGGTAATAAAAAATTTCTAATTACCAAAAAAAAGGGAGTGGTTTATGGCCTTCATCTCTGGGTCACAGGTGCTCGAGCGCATTTTTAAAAGTCAATAATCCTATTTGCAATTCGTAAAATGCAAATTGCACTTATGTAAGGGGGTTATGACAACTTTGAGCATAGGTACTAGAGGGCTTTTGGTCAATAGTCCTACTTGCAATTTGTAAAATACAAGTGCATAACAAAGAAACTGAAGATACGAGACAATAAAAATGGGAACTATAATTCAATCCCATATTAGAGCATACAGGAGCAAGTTTACAAGCATAAAAGCATGAATATAAATGTATGATCACCATGCTGATGGAGTTATTTTGAGCAACAAACTAGTTTTGAAGGAATACCATTGGAAAATGCTGAAGCTGCTTGTGGAAACGTTTCCATGCACCATCATCAGGAAAAGCTAGAGATATCTACAGAAAGCAACAGGACGTCGATTATTAGCAGGAAAAAATATTTAACCATTGACCACTTCCATTATTTCAATCATACAAGTAGTAGGTGAAAGGTTGGCATCCTGCAATGTCGCAAGCACATTATGTGATATACAAATTTTAGGACCAAAAAGACCGTTACATTTCCTTTTTAATTTTTCTTCATGTAATGGGAATAGCACCTCAAAGGAATTCATTTCCTTTTTATTTTTCTTCATGTAATGGGAAGAGCAACCCAAAGGAATTCATTAATTTTAAAATCATAGTCTAGATTCATCTTTCATAACTAGTTCATGCTTGAATCTGAACCGTTAAATCTAAGCACGAGTTTGGAAAAAATAACTAAAGCCTCTGGTTATTGGAAGGCAGTACTAATACAAATTCATTCTGTTTATAAGCACATCGGAAAAGAACATAAACCAAACAGTACATCTGTTTGAGAGCAAATCTTTGAGGACTCTGAACTGGACACCAAAACTAGTACAACTCTTAAGAAGCTTTACAAATTCCAAGTGTATGGCCTAGCAACAATCAAGCTCAAATAACTACAGAGCAGAGGTGAAAAATGATAGTGATTTCTTTCCATCTGTCTAAGTTTTGAGGGACAAAGTTAATCGGAATATGTGCCGGTGGGAGCTAGCAGGTGTCCTGTGCATTAGTCGAGGTGTGGGGAAATTGGCCCGGACACCACATTTATCAAAAAGGAAAAAAACAGCTATTAAGCTTGACATAGCTAATCTGCCAAAGAAGATGCGTTGATTCTTATTACACTCATTTCTATTATAGAATACCGAGTCACATCCACCCAGTTTTACCCATCAGAGGTTGGACTGAAGGGATAACAACATTTAACTTAAAGAGATGAGAAGTTTACTTGTTTCAATATCCTCACGATTCCTTCGCTTTATGTGCTATAAGATTCATCAACATGTTAATTTACTGGAGTTCCTCAACATCAGATTTTGCAAAGAATACAAAAAAATTCGGAAGAGAAACACTGCTATTTCCAGCATCGGAATGTCAAACATATGATTAACTTGTTTATGTTACCTCATACCAGGATAAAAGGAAAGGAAAAAAAACTTACATTGTCAGAGTCAGGGAGTTGTTGTAGCCTATTCAGAAGCAAGGGGATCCCGCTCTCGAAGCATGGTAGTATATTGTCTCCAAAGTAGAACCTCTCCTGTAATTGAAGAAGTCACATAAACAAGCATCAGCTTAAGATTACAATGACATATAAGCTAGAAAATGACCAGCATGAAAAAACATCAGGTTTTTCAGGAAGACATGACTTCCGTATATACCTGCAAGGCATGGATATCAAAGGTAACTAAACTAGTTGGTCCTCCTCGAGGAACTGGGATGTTTGACAAAATCCTGGCAAGCGTAAAAGCTGTGGCAACATCACCTTCATCCTCCATACGCTCAGATGTGCCCGTTGGGAAGAACGGAAGGACAAGTGTGAATGAGGAAACGAAGAGCTTTGGCAATGCATAAATAACTGATAATTGCTCAAAAATCACTCCAGGAGAACTAAATGAAGCAAGGAAAGCTGCATGCTGTCCACGGATGCCATGAGCATTAGATATGAATAGGTTTGGGAATCCATCTTCAAAAGTCCTGAATTTATTTAGACCAAATCAACTTTGCAAAATAATACAATAAACAGTACTTGTGGTCCTCTCACTCAATTAAGTTATGTTCCCTTAATAATGCAGCAAGTATAGGGGTCAGAAAATCAAATTAATTCTACGCTCTCACTCATTTTTCTTAAATTCGATTTAAATTTGTTATCCAAGTCTATTTAACATAAATATATCTGATCAAACTATTAGTTTAAAATTATTTTGTCAAGCATGTTCTATGCGCCAAGAAGGGAACTTTGATCTCATCGTAAGCAGGCAAAACTCCAAATTCCGAAGTTTACCCTTGTGGACCTATTAACCAGAATGAATTTGGTACTTCTTTTGCCCCATTTTATGTGACATTGAACTTAACACCTTAGTTTGATTAGTATATTACACAAAAAGAAAGAGTGGAATAAAAAATTAGCTAAAAGTTAAAAGTTCTGGTTCAGTATACAACCCTTAATAAAAGCTGGCAATTTCCCCTTTTTATTTCTTCTCGGTCTTCCACCTCATCTACGCTCAGTAATTAGTTATAAATTACTCGTTCTGTCCCAATTTATATGACACTTTCCATCTTGGGACATCCCAAATCGTTCAATAGCATTACCTAGTTTAATACCACAAGTGGGGTATGGGGAGGCTAGTGTCTACGCAGACCTTACCCCTAACTGGTGAAGGTCTTTACAACCTTCACAAACTTTCAAGAATTTAAATCCTTTGATTTGGTGTTTTATTTATCAAACTAACTTTTATCCATAAATTCAATGTTTTTTCCCACAATCACTAATTTATTATACAAGTAAAAAAATATGTTTAACCTCATGCTTAGTCAAATACAGCCATATAAAATGGAACTGTGTAAATAATTTTAAAGAAAAATAACATATCACTACTTAAATATGATTAGTTAAAATATATTTAAATTCTACTAATTCATAAAAATTACTCACTCTATCCCAATTTATGTCATATTCTTTTCTATTTTGTCTTTCCAAAAAAATTCGCCATCCGTTCGCTTTTAGTTGTCACCTTTTGACTTTGCACTCCAACAACAACAGCCCAAGTGCGGTCTGGGGAGGGTAGGGTGTACGCAACCTATCCCCTACCCGGGAAGGCAGAGACACTGTTTTCTATAGAAAAGATAATACATATTTTACAGTTTTACCCATAAAAAAGTCTTGAAAAGTGATTCGGGGAATTAGCAGTTAATGATAAGGGTAAAACATAAAAAAAAGATTGTCTTTCCCTTGATTTGTTTAAATGGACAAGCAAAAATAAAAATATATTTTTAGTATAGTAATCAAGTAAAAGTGAACGGAGCGAGTAATATCGTTCTATATTGAGAAAGAATTTAACTTTAAACTTTCAATGACTAGTATGTCTATAACTTATTTTAGACCACAAGTTTCGAAAGTGTGTTTTTCTTAAACTTTGTGTTAGTCAAACAACATCATAAATTGGGAAGGAAGGAGTATAGAAGATAATTTTACTAAAACCAATGTCGAATTAATGAATAAACAAATAAATAAGGAGTTGGGCGAATCTTACCTCCAAGTGATACTACGGAGCTCAATGGCATCAGATTGAGAAGCAATTCGCTCAGCAAGATCTTTCATCTCATCGCAATAGAATAAGCAAACTCTCTTCGAATTCTTACCAGCAGAACCCAAAGCAGCAGCTGCAGACATTGGGATTGAAGGAGGTTTCAGAATAATATGAATTGGATCAGTCGCTGATACGCAGCCCACAGTCCACCTTTGGTTACTCTCAAATTCACATCGAATGGAAAAATCCTTATTACGCTTGAAGGATCGCGAGAGGATAAAAGTGGAATTATGGAATTTGTCAAGGGTTTTTGAGGAATGTGAAGAGATGACCGGCGGCGACGGCGGAGTTGTGGCTGACATGGGGTGGAAGTGTGTCAGTGTTAACGGGTTGTGTAAGGGTGGAGGTATGACTTAATTAAAGAGGACTATTAGAATTGCGGCTAGAGCTAGCGGCACTTGTGTTGCAAGGAAAGAAAATATAAACACACTTCCAGTCGGACTAAACTACATTAACTTGCGATCTACATGTATACTCCTATATACTCCACATATATACTCCTGTATACTCCACAGGAATTTTGTTTTTTAATCCGTGCCAAAAAAAAAATGATCTCTTTCTTTTTTTAAAAATAATTTACTTTTATGTAATGAATTATAGTCATAAAAAAATATATGTATCTTATTTTATATCACAAATTTAAAAGTTTTGTTTTTTTTCTTAAATTCTGTGTCCAGTCAAATAAGTTCACATGAATTGAAACGGAAGGAGTATATGATTTAGGACATTAGGTTCCATGTAAGGGTGTTGTACAAATATTTATGTAATCAAGTCTCATAAAAATAAGTATGAACCAATAATTTAGTAAACAGATAATTATCATACTATCTCAAGTTAAACTATATCAATAATAAAATTCTTTCCATTATTGTCGTATATAACTTAGATCCTCAGATGTATAATTAAGTTATACATATTGCAATTATCCGTATTTTAATATGTGAAAACAAGTGAGTTATACCAATTAATAGAACATAAAAATTTATTCTTAATTGCTTAATATGTAAAATGATGGGTAAATTCTTTTTTGGTAGGCAACACATAAAACCTATAAATTAACTAGTCTTAGGATACGCGTGTTGCGCGTAACACTCTATCTCGATACCTATAATTTTTTTTACGAATTTCGTAAATATTATATTAAAATTATATTTAAATTTAAAAAACAAACGATATTTGCAATGCGCTTTGCACATATACCTATATCAAGAATACAATTAAAAACTATTATTAAATAATATATTTTAGTATAAAATAAAATTAAAAAGTGTGAGTTCTCGAAAATCATTAATATTGATTGTATTTAGACAGAACCACAAAGAAAGAAATCCCGCCATGCAAAAATGCTCAATCATATAATACAAATACTGATAGGAGAAAATTCTAAAATAAAATATTAATGTAAATATAAATCCAAAGAATATACATTTAGCCCAAATTTTGATCAACCCATAGCTTCTTCCTTCGTGTCTCACAAGAATGCCATAATTAATTTAAATATCAAGAGACATAGTTCAATACTAATATAACGACCAGGCCAGTCGTTTGTATATTTGAGCTTGTTTCCCCCATTTTATGCTTATTATATACTTGGTTATTGTTTTGTGACTTACGGATGGTTGGTTTGATTCTGGGAAGGTTTTTGAGTGAATTGGAACACTTAGTTACTTTGTTGGAAGCCTAAGTTATAAGAGATTATCAAGTTTTGACTTTTATGTAAACGGCCTCAAATTAGTAATTTGATGATTCCAATAGGTTCATATGGTCATTATGAACTTAGGCGCATATTGAAATTTAGATTTGGAGGTTCCTAGGGTATTTTGGCCCTATTTGTCAAAAGTTGACAATTTAAAAGTTTAAAGAGTTTCTAAGTTTGACCGGGGGTTGAATTTGATGATATTGGATTCGGATTATTGTTTCAGAAGTTGGAAGAGGTTCGTTTTATCATTTAGGACTTGTGTGCAAAGTCTTGTTGTAATTCAAATTGGTTAGGCTTGAATTAGACACTTGGTTTGAAGTTTGAAAGTTCTTGTGCTTAAGAGGAGTTCAACTTGTATTTTAGCCTTTGATTCATTATTCTGATATTACCATATGTGTTTAGAGGCTTCGGAGAGGTCCCGGTAGTATTTATGGACTTGTTGGTATGATTGGACGCGGTCTTGGATGGCTCGGGTGGATTTTGGATCACCTGGAGCATTTTGGAAGTTGCAGAGTTTTGTTGGGGTCAGATCCTTCTTCGCGATCACAGAGGTTGGATCGCGATTGCAGAGGGCATTTTGGTGCTGGGCAAGTTGTGCTTCGCATTCGAGACTGGGGTGTCGCGTTCGCGCTGGATTGGCTGAGTGGTCTTCGGTTTGATTGTGTGCTCTCTATGATACATGTGAAAACTTTGGTATGACTACATAAGCTTATCCTTTCATGCTAGAGATCACGTTTTAGGATTTTTCTTAAGTTCCCAATTAGCCAAGATTAACATCTGTTGAATTTTTGCTAAATTGATTTAGTCGTTGTCATATCTTTTATCTTGAGCACAGATCTGTATGTTACTATTTTCATGTCTTTATGCCCCTTATTAATGAATTGTGATACTATTTCTCTTGATGATATGTTGTTATTTTGTGTTGTCATTATTATGGTACATATGGACATGTTGGGACGGATATTGTTATTGTTATGATGTATGGGAATAAGGACTGAATTCTTATTGACAATATGTGGAGTATAAGGGTGGCATTTTTACTGATGAAATGTGGAGTATAAAGGTGGCATTCATATTGATGACTTGTGGAGTATAAGGGTGATATTCATATCGATAATATGTAGAGTATAAGTGTGGCATTCTTGTTGATGAAACATAGAGTAAAAGGGCGACATTCATATTGATGAAATGTGGAGTATAAGGGTTGCATTCCTGATTAAGCAAGTGAATTCTTTATGCTTTGTTATGCACTTTACATGATTTCATGTACTTTTAACATGCTGTTCTATGCCTCTGTTATTGACAGATAATTCTTTTGTCAAACATGATTTACATGTGATGGGTTGATAACTGTTGTTTCGTTGTGTTGATGTTACTACATCTTGTTATATTCTTGTCACTAGTTATTTGAGATATAGCACAAGTTCTATGATTATTGAGAACCACATGACTCGAACTACGTTACTACTTCACCGAGGTTAGTCTTGATTCTTACTGTGTACATGTTGTCCCGTACTCATACTACACTTCTGCATACTTTTGTATAGATCCGGGTGTTGGAGGTAGCGGACCCTAGGAGTGAGCTTTGATATCTTCGAGAGAATTCAAGGTAGTGATACATGGACGCTACAGACCCTTGGAGTCCCCTTTCTTCATTTCTTACTATTGTATTACTTTCAGAAAGTATTGTACTTACTAAGACTCGTTATGTATTCAGTCTAAAGTTCATGATTCTGTATTATCCGATTTTGGGAGTTTGGCTTATGTACCTTGTATTGGCTTTGTTGGAATCGTATTTCGTTGTTTATGATTATTTCAAACTTATTATATCCTATTTTGTTATTTTTATATTATTGTATGATTGGCTTACCTAGTCTTGGAGGTTAAGTGCCATCACGACCTTTGGTGGGATTATTTGATCATGACAAGCATGAACTAGCTCCCCCTGTTAGAGCCGTAAGAGACTCGAGCCGAGGTAGAGGCCGAGGTGGGGCATATGCCGCAGCTAGATCCTCTACTAGAGCAATAGTGATGGAGCCACCAGTAGATCTAATTGTGGAGATAGAGCCTAATTATGTTGAGTAGGTAGGACCCGCTCGGGCACCTGAGGGGTCTATTGTGACCCCTGGACTTTAGGAGACCTTAGCTTATTTTATGAGTATGTTCGAGTTAGCCTCAGTAGAGTTGAAAAACTAGTTGCACCAGCTACTTCACAGGTTGGAGGAGGAGCCCGGACTCCCGTTGCACGTACACCAAAGCAGCTGCCTCATGTTTATCACACACCAGGTATTATGCTGGTGCATCCAGTATTTGCAGTGTAGCCTGAGATAGGGCCAGTCGTGTCTGCTGAGGAGCAGAAGAGGTTGGGAAGGTTTCAGAGATTCCGTCCTCCTTAGTTCAGTGGAGGGGCTATTGAGGATGCACATGGTTTCTTGGATCAGTGCCATTGTATTCTGCGTACTTTGGTTTTAGTGGAGTCGAACGAGGTCAACTTTACCACCTTTTGGTTAATAGGGCCAGCATATAGATGGTGGTGGACTTGTGAAGGAAGTAGGCTAGCCGGCGCAGCACACTTACATGGTTCCAATTCTCGGATCTTCTCGTGGGGGAGTTGATCCTACAGACCCCTAGGGTCGAGTTGTGCATCGAGTTTGAGCATCTGCGCTAGGAGGGTATGACTGTGACCCAGTATGCTATGAGGTTTACAGAGTTATCCCGCTATGAAGCTTCTTTAGTTTCTACTTAGAGAGAGAGAGAGAGAGAGAGAGAGAGAGAGAGAGAGAGAGTCCGTAGATTTGTTGAGGGACTCACCTACAGCCTTAGATTTGGCATGGCACGGGAGATGGAGATTAAGACTACATTTCATTAGTTTGTGGAGATTGCTAGGAGGTTAGACCATAACAACACAGGAGAAAGAGGATAGGGAACCTAGGAAGCCTCGTGGTTTTGGAGGATTTAGTAGCTCCTACTTTGGGGTCGAGGTTCGATATGGTAGAGGTTATTTTAGCCGACCGGTTCAGTCAGCACTTCAGGTCTCACGTGGTACTCCAGCTAGCCATGGATTTCAAAGTACTCGTACTAGACAGTCATCTTTCAGTGCACCTCCTGCACAGGGTTCTTACAACGATTATTCCAGTCACCTAGGATAGACTCAGTTCCAACAGCCACGTCCTCAGAGAGGTTGTTATGAGTGTAGTGATACCATGCATATTATGAGAGATTTTCCTAGGCTTCGGATGAGTGTACCTCAGCAGGGCACCCTGGCTATGATTATCGCTCCAGATGCTATATCACTTGTACAGCCAGCTAGAGGTGGAAGACAGGCAGGTAGGGATTTCCCTTGAAGGGAAGGCCAGGCCCATTGTTACCCTAGTAGGACTGAGGTATTTGTATTAGATGCAATCACTCCAGTCTGTTATATAGATGCTTCAGTCTTATTTGCTCCGGGTTTTACTTATTCGTATGTGTCATCCTACATTGCTTCATATTTGGTTATGTCTTGTGATTCTTTTGCTACTCCTGTTTATGTTGTCTACACCTGTTGGGGATTCTATTATGGTGGATCGTGTTTATCGCTCTTGTACGGTCACTATTGGAGACTATGAGAAGAGGGTTGACCTTTTGCTGCTTAATATGGTAGACTTTGATGTGATTTTGGGTATGGATTGGTTATCTCCATACCGTGCTATTCTTGATTGTCATGCTAATATCGTGACGTTGGCGATGCCGGGGTTGCTGGGGTTGCCGAGGTTGCGATGGAGGGGTTCACCTGGTCACATTCCTAGTAGGGTGGTTTCTTTTTTGAAATCTCAATGGATGGTTGAGAAGGGATGCTTGGCGTACAACCTTTGTTAGAGATGTCAGCGCTGATAATACTACGGTTGATTCGATTCCCATGGTAAGAGAGTTTCTAGATGTGTTCCTTGCAGACCTACCGCATATGCCACCCGATAGGGACGTTGATTTTGGTATTGATTTGGCATCGGACGCTCAACCTATATCTATTCCACCATATCACATGGCTCCAATAGAGCTGAAAGAATTAAAGGAACAATTGCATAAATTATTAGATAAAGGTTTCATCAGGGCGAGTGTTTCACCTTGGGGTGCATCGGTACTATTTGTGAAGAAGAAAGATGGCTCCATGAGAATGTGCTGCATTGACTACAAGCAATAAAACAAGGTTACCATCAAGAATAAGTATCCATTGCCGTGCATTGATGATTTATTTGATCAAATTTAGGATGCTAGGGTGTTCTCCGAGATTGACTTGAGATCAGGGTACCATTAGTTGAAGATCAGGGCTTCGGACATTCCTAAGACGGCTTTCAGGACTCGTTATGGGCATTATGATTTCTTGGTGATGTTACCTCGCCACTACTTTGCTAAGGTTAGTCAAGATACTTACTAAGTAAATGGGGTCGGTTGTACTCATACTACACTTCTGCACCTTGTGTGAAGATTTGGAGCTGAGTTATTGTGGAAGACAAAGTCTAACTTTGATGATGTACCAGTGTTCCAGTTGCAAGCTACCATTTTGTTTATGGTAGTTTAGGATTTCTGCTTCTGTGTATATATATATTTGAAAAGATGTTGTATTTTCTTTGTACCAACATTATAAATCTAAATCTTTGTGGATCATGACTTGTAGTACCAGTTCTTGTGGATAATTGAATTGATTTTCGCACTCTCATTATATTATTTACTTGATGACCTTCAGTTCTCATTGTGCTATATCTTGTTTGGCGTACCTAGACAGTTGGGTTTGGTGTTCACGACTTAGTGAAATTTTTGGGTTGTGACAAACATGCAACAAGTAAAGGCATGTAGCAAAACAAGGCATAATAAGGCCGAATAAAGTACCTCAAATATTGTCACGATTAGAAATCTCAGCAAAGGTCGTGATGGAGCCTAATCCGCTCGCTAGGCAAGCCAACACAATATAATCTTAATTCTAAAGCGGATTAATCCAATTTTAACAAATACCAAATATGATAAGAAACAAAATAATATCAAGTCTAATAAAATAGTTAAACTATCTAAGATAGGGTCTAAATACGACAACAACTTCTAATACTGCTCAAAACCCGAATGTCATAATCATCTCAAGCATCTAACAATAGTATATAAAATCATCTAAATACAATGTCTGTCTGAATAGAATAGATAGACATAAGAGATAAGTAGGGAGGGGGACTCCATGTGCTGCAAATCGATCTAGTAGAGTATCTCACCACAAAGTCTCCGCAGGTCCTCCTACTAACTCAGATGAATTCCACTCACACTAGCTTCGTAACCTCCACAAAATATACAGAAGTGTATATGAGTACAAACTACGGTACCTAGTAAGTATCAATTCTAGCCTTAAAGAAGTAGTGGTGAGGGGTTGACTTCGACATCACTAACAGTCAAATAATCAGATGAGAGAATATTAAATATGAAACTAGGCATGATATCATAAATAAGTATCAACACTCAAAATTTAGTTCATGCAGAATTTAGACATGCTTTTCACAGAAAAGAAGTCAATAAGATATCAGTATCCAAATTCTCGAATAAAACATGATACTAGTCAATAATTCCTCCATCAATTCATAGCATGAGTCTAGACAAATATACATATGCATGTTTAGGATCCCTTTATCAACAACTTACAGCACAAACCCATATGCCTTACACAGGCCACGTGTCCAACAAGAAAAAAAAATGTCACGGATGCCTACACTCACAGGGCCTAAGGTAACATGGATAATCATCTGAATCCGGAGGGACGAATTCATAATCTAAGCGTTGATCATTTTGTACTTAATGATCGTAAATCTAACATCGCAACGTGCAACTCATTCCAATGGTAACATCATCAATCAAATAATCATTAGCAATATCCGCTCAAGTGCCCATAGTGCTAAAATCCTCAATTTTCCTTAATAAACACAGTTTCTACTCATGCATATGTGTATGAAATGATATAATAAAAGTGCACCAACATGATAGTAAGAATGCGGATAACAACTCAAATGGCTAAGGTATGGCTATGACAAATCATGTAGCTCAATCTATAATAACGACTCAATAAGCTATTTAACATGTCCAAGCTTAATCATACTATTATCATGAGTTAATTAGTCCATAGAAAACCTCAAAAATCATGGAGCATACAAGGCAAATATATGACTATGAATTTGTAATAAAGCTCGACGTGGAAAAATAATCATTCATCATGTCAAATCAATAACTCATAACCCTAGTCATGCTCCTAAATAGTAAATATAAATTATCACAGTTATAGAATCAATTTGAACATGGAGAGAAACTTTACCTAATCTAATAAAGCACAATTCAAGTCGACAAATACCGAATATGGTCAAACCTAGCTACGTATATACACTCATCACCTTGCATTTACGTGGCTCTTAAATCACAAATTAGGTAGCAATTATATCACCTACGGGGAGAATTTCCTCTTACAAGGATAGACAAGAGATTTACCTCCGCCCAGTAAGCTAAAAATCAAGCAACAATTGCTTACCATCCAAATTCATCTTCAAACGACCCAAATCTAGTCAAAAACATCTCAATAACGTGAAATAAAGCTATAAGAAGCAACCCAAACAATAAAGCTTCTATCGTTAATCAAATCCCCAAAAGTCAACCAGGACTCACGCGGTCAAAATCCTAGTGATGGGGTAGATCCCGAGTACCCACAATTCCACGAGTCGATATATGTGATTGGATTCTGAAATCGAGTCCAAATCGACCTTTAAATCCCCAAAATACACCCTCTTATGTTGTAGGCAAAAACACCATTTAAAAAAAACTAATCCATGTTTTAGGTGTAGAAATTTATAGGAATTAAGATATAAAGTCAAATCCAAGTGAAAATTACCTACCTCCAATGTAGTAGTGAATTTGCTCTCCAAAATCTCCACCTTTCGAAGTCTACGGTTCAAAATATTATAGAAGGAGAAACAATCCCAAAATTCCAATAACCTAGTTGCAGGCTGCATTTGCAACCTCTGGCTCACAATTGCGTCCCTTTTAAATGTGACCAAAGGGTCGCAAATGCGAAGGCCTCACCAGCCACCCAGTTGAAAATGCGACACAACATCTTCGCAATTTCAAAGGTTCTCCCAAGAGTTCAATGTCGCAAATGGGACTCAATCCCTCACAGATGAGAGGTCCCTGGCAAGACCAGTTTGCAAATGCGACCTCCAGTTCGCAAATGCGACAGACACAACTGCACCCCTCCCATCACAATTGCGACGCACCAGAACCGGATATAGACTAGGGCACCAAAATCTCCGAAACCATCCTGATATATGCTCAGGCCTCTCAGAACCCCGTTCAATCATACCAACAAGTCCCAATACCTTATCTAAAATTTTCGAAATGCTCAAAACACTATGACTAACTTTAAAACCAGGAATCAATGATCGAAATTCAAGTTAAGCTTCTCGTAAGTTTATCAAATTCCAAATTTCCAACCACGTGTCCGCTTTAAGCCTAACCGATCTGTATTTCATCCAAACTTTGCACACAAGTCCCAAATGATAAAATAAACCTATTAAAACTTTTGAAACAACTATCTGGATCCGATAACATTGATCTCAACCCCTGGTCAAACTTAAGAATTTTTCAAACCTCCAAATTGCCAACTTTCGGCAAATAGTGCCAAAACTTCCTCTAAATCCTCCAAATCCTATTCCAAACGTATACCCAAGTCCAAAATCATCATATGAACCTATTGGAACCTTCAAATCACCAATCCGAGATTGTTTACCCAAAATTCAAACCTTTGTCAACTCTTACAACTTAAGATTCTAATATGAGACAAAGTGTCTCAAATCCCTCTAACCAACTCGAAACCATACCAACCATCCCTGAATGTCACAACAAAAAAAACATATGAGAAGCATCAAATAGGGTAACAGGGTACCACCTCCACAAGGTCAAATAGATCAAAGAAAAAATGATGAAGTTTGAAGAATTGTTGAAGATAGTTGAAGAAAAAGTCAAGGAGCTGCAGTTTGAAGAGTTCACAAGGTTGAAGAAAGAGGGGCAAGACTCTAATTAATAACTTGTTTTATTCTATCATTTTATAAGTATTACCATATGTAATATCATCACAGAGTATGTTATAAATTCTATGATGATCATAGAGTACTTAGTTCGTTCTAGTTCTTATTTTTAATGCTTGCCAGTAGATGAGGTTGTTCATGCCTCAATAGGAATTGTAAAGTAAGATCTAACTCAGTAAGTATTTGCTATTTGACCTATGCCTTGGGAATAATCCAAACGGCTATGAGATCATTCGCCCTCGTGAGACTTAGCCGGTAGCCACACCATGAGCCTCATCATGAGGCTTCCATCATAAGGCAATGGAGGTGCATGAGGATGATTATATAGCCAAGGCATAGAGGCAAAATTACTGAAGCTGTTGTCCCCCTTACTTGTACTCTTCCTTTGTGGTTTTTCTTTTTTATTATTAATAAAATAGCTACAAGGGAACCCACCCTAGTAGTATAATTTGTTAAAAAAGAAAAGGGTAACATGGCTCAAATACACAAAACGACCAACGAGGTCGTTACATTCTCCTCATCTTAAACCAACGTTCGTCCTTGAATCGGTATATAATCATACATAGAGTGCCGAAAAGATGAGGATATCTGCTCCGTATATCATGCTCGATCTCTCAAGTCACCTCTTCAACTGGTCGACCTATTTACTGAACCTTCACTGATGCAATATCCTTCGACCTCAGCTTCCAAACCTGCCTATCCAATATGGCCACTAGCTCTTTTTCATAAGCCTAATTCTCATCCAGCTGCATAGAGCTGAAATCTAATACATGTGACTAATCCTCATAATACTTCCGAAGCATGAAGACATGGAACACCGGATGACCCCCGACAAGTTGGGTGGCAAAGCAAGTCTATAAGTGACCTCACCAACCCTCTCTAACACATCAAATGGACTAATATACCGAGGACTCAACTTGCCTTTCCTCCCAAACCTCATCACGCCCTTCATATGTAAAAACTCTGAGAGGAACCTTCTCACCCTCCATGAAGCCACATCATGAAACTTCCTATCATCATTACTCTTTTTTCTGAAGTGTGCTATATGAAGCCGCTTCTGAATTAACTTCACCTTCTCCGAAGGATCATGAACTAAAGAGATTCCCGATAACCTAGCCTCCCTAAGCTCAAACCAACCAACTAGAGAATGTCATAGCCCCTAAATAAGGCCTCATACGGAGCCATCTGGACACTTGACTGATAGTTATTATTGTATGCAAACTTTTCTAGTGGTAGAAACTGATCCCACTGGCCACAAAAATAAATAATGCAGGCTCTCAACATCTCCTCCAAGATCTGAATGGTCCGCTTGGACTGCCCATCTGTCTGAGGGTGAAATGCTATACTCAGCTCCACTTGGGTGCCCAACTCACGTTGAACGACTGTTAAAAAATGTGATGTGAACTGAGTGCCACGATCCGAGATGATAGACAAAGGCACACCATGCAAGCAGATAACCTTCCTAACTTAGATCTTAGCCAACTGCTCCGATATGTAGGAAGTCATAACCGGAATGAAATGCGCAGACTTGGTCAGTCTGTCCACAAAGACCCAAACAATATCAAATCTCCTCAAGGTCTGTGGCAACCTTACCACAAAGTCCATATCAATGTGTTCCCATTTTCACTCCAGTATCTCCAATCTCTGACGAAAACCACCCGATCTCTAGTGCTCATACTTGACCTACTGACAGTTCAAACACTATGCGACATGTCCAATAATGTCCTTTTTCATCCTTCTCCGCCGGTAATGTTGCTTCAAATTATGATACATCCTCGTAGCACCTGGATGAATATAATAGCGCAAACTATGTGCATCCTTAAGAATTCTCTCAAGCCATCGACATTAGGAACACAAATCAGACTTCGATGTCACAATACACCATCATCACCAATAGTTACCTCCTTAGCACCACAATGCTGCACCGTGTCCTTTAGGACAAAAAATGGGGATCATCATACTTGCGATCTTTAATGCGCTCAAACAAAGATGACTATGAAACAGCACAAGCAAGGACTCTGCTAGGCTTAGATATATCTAATCTCATCAGTCTATTGGCCAACATCTGAACATCTATAACTAAAGGCCTCTCTCCAGCTGGAGTGAATGCTAAACTTCACATTCTCTCCGCCTTTCTGATCAAGGCGTCTGCTACCATATTAGCCTTACCCAAATGATAAAGAATAGTGATATCAACTCCAACCACCTCCGTTGCCTCAAATTAAAATCTTTCTGTTTAAACAGATGCTGGAGACTTCGATGATCCGTATGCACCTCACAAGACATGCTATACAGATAGTGCCTCCAAATCTTGAGCGCGCGCACAGTAGCTGCTAACTCCAAATCTTGCACTGTATAGTTCTTTTTACGGGGCTTCAACTGGCACGATGCATAGGAAATCACCCTATCGTCCTGCATACACACCCAAGGCCAACTCGCGAAGCATCATAACAAACCGTATACAACACTGATCCTGAAGGCAATACCAGAACTGGAGTTGTAGTCAAAGCAGTCTTGAGCTTTTGAAAGCTCTCCTCACACTTACCCAATCATCTGAACGGAGTCCCTTCCGAGTCAAGTTTATCAATGAGGCTACAATAGATGAAAATCCCTCTATGAAACGATGGTAATAACTAACCAAAACTAAGAAGCTCTTGATCTCTGTAGCGGTAGAAGGTCTGCGCCAACTCTGAACTACCTCAATCTTCTTCGGGTTTACCTTGATATCATCACTAGATACCACGTGACCCAAGAATGACACCGAGTCCAACCAAAATTGATACTTGGAGAATTTAGCATACAACTTATTCTCCCTCAAAATCTGAAGCACAAGCCTCACATGCTGCTCGTGCTCCTCACCGCTATAGGAATACACCAAGATATCATCAATGAACAAAATGACAAAAAAATCCAAGTAAGGTTAGAACAAGTTGTTCATCAAATGCATGAAAGCTACTGGGGCACTAGTCAAACCAAAAGACATCACCAAAAACTAATAATGTCTGCAACGAATCCTGAAAGTTGTCTTAGGGATGTCCGAAGCCCTAATCTTCAACTAGTGATACCCCAATCTCAAGTCAATCTTCAAGAACATCTTGCCGCCTTGAAGTTGATCAAATGAATCATCAATGCGCAGCAACATATAGTTGTTCTTGATGGAAACCTTGTTCAACTGACGGTAGTCAAGACACATCCTCATAGACACATCCTTCTTCTCTACAAACAACACTGGTGCACCCCACGGTGATACAATAGGGCTGATGAACCCCCTATCCAGCAACCCTTGCAATTGTTCTTTTAATTCCTTCAACTCTGCCGGAGCCATACGATACAAGGGAATTGATATGGATTGCGTACCTAACAGCAAGTCAATACCAAAATCAATATCCATATCAAGTGGCATGCCCAGTAGGTCTATAGGAAACACATTCGGAAACTCCCTCAGGGATAGAACAAACAGCAGGAGTATCAACACTAACATCTTGAACAAAAATCCTGATGCGCCAAACACCCTTTATCAACCAACTGTTGAGACTTTAGAAATGAAATCACTCTACTAGAAACGTGACCAAGAGAACCTCTTCATTCCAACCTCAGCAATCCCAGCATAGCCAACGTCACGGTCTTAGCGTGACAATCAAGGATAGCATGGTACTGAGATAACTCAAATTACATCAAAGTCCACATACTAAGCAATAAAAGGTCAACACTAGTCTCATAACCACCAATAATGACCACACAAGACCAATACATATGATCTACCACAATAGAATCAGCAACAAGTATAGATACATGCGCAGGAGTATCAATAGAACCACGAGGCATATCCAAATAAGGAGCAAAGTATGATGACACATAAGAATAAGCAGACCTTGGATCAAACAACACAAAATCATTTCTATGAAAAATCAAAACCATACCTGTGATCACAACATTAGAGGCCATCGCCTCGGGTCTCCCTGAAAAAGCATAGCAACGGGCCTAGCCACCACTGGTATGACTACCACCAACCTGACCTGCTCCTCTTGGGCGTCCTCTCACTGTGTTCCCTCACCCTCATGCTATCTGGGCATGGGGTGATGAAATTGGTGCCAGAACTGTGGACTGAGAACCCTGATGAGCTGCACATATGATAAGTCTGGGGCAATACTTCCTCATATGCCCAAGCCTCCACACTGATAGCAACCCCGAGCTGAATGAGGTTGCTAAGACTTACTGCCCTTGAGGACCTAAATGCTCACTTAGAAAAACCCTGAACTGACAGAGCACTATATGAGCTTGTTGGAAGAGCACTGAAGGATGACGGAACTGGAGAATTAAAAGATGATCGAGACACCGCACCACAGGCCCCATCTGTGTAGACGGAGCTAGCGTATCCTAATGGCCTTAATCATCTAACCTCTACCTCTAGATGAGGCACTATTGAAAACCACCAGAACCATGAGCCCTCTTGTCCCTCATCATGATCTCTCTACCCTAGCTGCGAACACGCTCGATCCTTCGAGCTACTCTAGTGCCTAATGAAAAATAGTCCCCATATCTGACTCTCGAGCCATAGTAACCTAGATGCCATAAGTCAGACCCTCAATAAACCTCATCACCTTCTCTGCCTCGGTAGAGATCATGAATGCTGCATGAATAGACAATTCTATGAATCTCAACTCATACTCGGTCACTAACATACGACCCTGTTGAAGGTGCTCGAACTGGCCTCTTAACTCATACCTCATGGTGAGTGGAATGTACCTCTCAAGAAATAGGTGTGAAAACTGGGCCCATGTAAGAAGGGATGAACCAGCAGGCCACCCCAATTCATTTATCTGCCACCATCCCCTAGCAGCTCCTTTAAACTAGAATGTAGTGAAGTTCACTCTGTTAGACTCTACCAAGCCCAAATTGCAAAGCATCTGATGGCACCTATCTAGAAAGTTTTGGCCATCCTATGAAGCACTGCCCTCAAAGTGTGGAAGAAATAACCTCTACAATCTCTCTAATCTCTTCCGCTCATCAACAGACATGACTGCCAAAGTCTCAGGTCTAGCTGCTACAATCAGCTTCTCCAGAGTACGAGTGACAGGGGTCTGAGCTCCCCCTCCTACTTGAGATGTGGCTGGAGCTACTGGGACCATCTTGGCCGTAGCCTCCTAAAACACGAGTGCAACGATGAAACCTTCTAGCTGCTATGTATGCATTGGAGCCTCAATATGCTCGTCTATGATCTGCTCCTCCACATGGTCCATAGGTAGGTCTGCTGCAAGTGCCCTGGCCTGGCCACGGGCCTCAGTGGATGTTCCACCTCTGGTTGTACCTATACGGCCACTAACGGGAGGTTTAGCCCTACCCCATCATCCGCCTCTCCAGGTCACAACCGGTGGTACCCCCTGCATCCTCTGCTGATCCAGAAGCACTAGTCCTTACCATTTGTGAGAGAACGGAATAGAAGGATTTAGATTTATGACAATAATCAACACATGATGAGGAATCGAGAAAAATGAAGTTTCCTAAAGTCCTATATCTTTTTGCAGATAGATGTAACGTCTTTGTACCAATCCACAAGACTCTGCCAAGCCTGCTTGTGATTTGTGAGACCCTTAGAACATAGTGCTCTGATACCAACTTGTCACGATCCAAAATCCCACCAAAGGTTGTAATGGCGTCTAACCTGCTTGTTAGGCAAGCCTACACAATACAATCATAATTCTAAAGCAGACTAATCCAGTTTTAACAAAATACTCAGTATGATAAGAAATAGAATAATCTCAAGTCTGATAAAATTAGTAAACTATCCAAGGTATGGTCTAAACATGACCCTAACCCGGATGTCAAAATCAACACAAGCATCTACCAAAAGTATGTAAAATAATCTGAATGCACTGTCTGTTTGAATGGAATAGATGGACATAAGAGATAAGTAGGGAGGGGGAATCCATGTGATGGGAGTCGATCAAGTAGAGTAGCTCACCACGAAGTCTCCACAAGTCCTCCTATTAAATTGGATGAATTCAACTCAGACCAGCCTCAGAACGTGCATAAAATGTGCAAAGTGTAGTATGAGTACAAACTACAGTACGCAGTAAGTATCAAGTCCAGCCTCGAAGAAGTAGCGGCGAGGAGTGGACTTCGACACTCAATAACAGTCAAATAATCAGATAAGAGAATAATTCAACATGAAACTAGGCATGATATCATCAATAGTTATCAAAGCTCAAAATATAGTTTCATGAAAAATTTAGACATGTTTTTTAAATAAAAGAAGTCAATAAGATATCATCATCCCAGTTTTCAAATAAAACATGATACTAGTCAACAATACCTTTATTAATTCATAGCATGAGTCTAAACAAATATACATATGCATGTTTTGGATCCCTTTTTCAACAACTCACAACAGAAATCCATATGCCTGACACATTCCACGTGTCCAAAAAGCACCAAAAGAATTATGGGTGCTTACGCTCATAGGGCCTAGAGTAACATGGGTAATCACCCTACTACAGAGGGATGGATCCATAATCCAACCATCGATTGTTTTGTACTTAATGATCATTAATGAATCATTTCAGCATGCGACCCATTACAACTATAACATCATCAATCAAACACTCTGTACCAATATCCGCTCAAGTGCCTATAGTGCCAAAATCCTCAGCTTTCCTCAATAACCACAATTTTCAACTCTTGCATATGTGTATGAAACGATATAATAAAAGGGTACCAACATGATAATAAGAATGTAGGTAACACCTCAAATGACTAAGGGATGGCTATGACAAATCATGTCACTCAATTTATTACGATGACTCAATAAGCTATTTAACATGTTCAAGCTTAATCATATTATTTTCATGAGTTAATTAGGCCATAGAAACCATCAAAAATCGTGGAACATATAAGGAAAAAATATGACTATGACTTTATAATAAAGCTCGATATGGAAAAAAAACCTTGCATGTCAAATAAACAAGTCATAAACCTAGTCATGCTCCTAAATCATGAATATAAATTATCACGTAGCCAAAAAATCAATTTGAACATGGATAGAAACTTCACCTAATCTAATAAAGCACAATTCAAGTCAAATAATACTGAATATGGTCAAAACCTAGCTACGCATATACGCTCATCACCTTGCATATATGTGGCTCTTAAATCATTAATCAAGTAGAATTTATATCACCTATGAGGAGAATTATCTCTTATAACGATAGACAAGAGACTTACCTCTGCCTGGTAAGCTAAAGTCAAGCAACAATCACCTACCATCCAAATTCAACTCCAAAAGATCCAAATATAGTTACCAATAACTCAATAATGTCAAATAAAGCCATAAGAAACAATTCCAAATAATAGATCTTTGATGTTTAATCAAATCCACAAAAGTCAACAAAAGTCAACTAGGACCCACACGGTCAAAACCTGAGTCAAGGGGTAGATCCTGACTACCCATAATCCTACGAATCTGAATATGTGATTAGATTCCAAAACCGATTCCAAATCGACCTTCAAATCCCAAAGTACACCCTCTTAAATTGTAGATAAAACCCCCAATTTTTCCTTTAAAAATCCATATTTTAGATGTAAAAATCCATGGGGAAATAAGATATAAAGTCAAATCCAAGTGAAGATTGCTTACCTCCAATATAGAAGTGAATTAGCTCTCCAAAATCTCCACCTCTCGAAGTCTAGGGTTCAAATATAAGAGAATGAGAAACAAATCCCGAAAATCCAACTCTTAACCTAGAAGTAGATATTGCATTTATGACCTATAGCTCATAATTGAAACCCTCGCAAATGCAACCAAAAGCTCGCAAATGCGAAGACCTCACCATCCTCCAATTTGAAAATGCGACACAACACCTTCGCAATTGCGAAGGTCCTCCCATGAGTTCACTGTGGCTAATGCGACCAAACCCCTTGCAAATGCAAGGACCCCAACAAGACTAGTTCATAAATGCGACCTCAATCTTGCAAATGCAGAAGTCGCAATTGCGATCTTCCAATTGCAATTGCGATGCACTAGAACCAGATATGCAAAAGGTCACTAAAACCATCCCGAAACACGCCTGGGCTTCCCGGACCCTTTCCAATCATGCCAATAAGTCCCAATACCTTATACGAACTTATTCAAATGCTCAAAACACCATGACTAACATCAAAACCAAAGAATCATCGATCAAAATTCAAGTTACGCTTCTCTTAAGTTCATCAAGTTCCAAACTTTCAACTACACGTCCGATTTAAGCCTAACTAATCCGGATTTAATCCAAAACTTGCACACAAGTCTCAAATGAAAAAAAACCTATTCCAAGTTCTGGAACAACTATCTGAATTTGAGAACATCAAAATCAACTCTTGGTCAAACTTAGGAATTCTCTAAACCTTCAAATTGCCAACTTCCGGCAAATAGCGCTAAAACCTCCTAAGAACCCCCAAATTCAATTCCGAACATGTGCTCAAGTCCAAATTTACCATACAAACTTATTGGAACCCTCAAATCACCAATCTGAGATGCTTTATACAAAAGTTAAACATTGGTCAACTCTCACAACTTAAGCTTCCAAAATGAGACTAAGTGTCTCAAATCCCTCTCAAACCTGCCCAAAACCAAACCAACCATCCCCGAAAGTCACAAAACGACAAACAAACATATGAGAAGCATAAAATAGGGGAACATGGCTCAAATATACAAAACGACCGGCCGGTCAATACAAATATAGATAAATCTTAGTATTCTAATATATGCTCGTCACCATGTATATATGTTACCTCCAACCACGTAGCATCTAACATACATGTACATTTTAGGAAAAATTCCCTTAAGTCAAGCTTAGGAAAGATATTTAACTTCTCCAAACAAGCTTCAAGAATGTTGTTTTCTTTCTCTATGGCCACAAAATGCTCACAATCTAGCCAAAGAATACTTAACGAGGACAAAAAAAGCTATAGGAATTATTCCTCAAAGAAAATTTAAATCCTTATCAAAGCTAAAAAAAGCTAACAAAAGTCAACCATGAGTCCACACAGTCAAACCCTAAATCGCGAGTCATATCCCGGTGAGCCATAACCTCCCAACTCCACATATTTAATTAGATGCTCAATCCGAGTCCAAATCAGTGTTTAAATAAAAAAAAACCTTTTTTTCTTTTCAATTCAAAAGCCCTCTTCTCTACTTCCGATTCCTTGATTCTAAAGAAAAATTGAAGATAGATTCATGTAATAATTATAGATCCAAGTTAAGATTACTTAGCTCAATGAAGTATACGAAAGTTTCCTCAAAACTCACCTCAATTTGATTTTCCTATCTCACAAAATGGTGAAATGAACTCTAAGTATGAAATGGGGCTAATTTACCAAAAGGACAATAAAAAGCTATTGGTAATAATTGGAAGTAGATGGTTGGTGGTGCAAATTCATTTACTGGTTTTGCTAGTTTTTGCCTTAAAGCCCTTCCCCAAACACCCCAAAACTCATCCGAGCCCGCTGGGGATCCTTAAAACAATCCCAAAAGGTCCAAATACTATATAGGGACCTATTCAAAGGCTCGACACACAAAGGGAAAAGTTACAAATTAAATCGACAACTCAAATCAACCTAAGAATCCTTAAGGTTATGATTTTCATGCAATAATGCTGAAATGCACCCAAAATGTTCCAAAATGCTCTCAAATCCTTTGGGACTTGAATCACCGATACCTGCAAGTCACAAATTACTAAATGAAACAACGGGAGGTCTCAAATAAGGGAAGTGGGTTATATAACTCAAATTAACTAGTTGGATCGTTATATTCTCTACCTCTTAAAGAAACATTCATCCTCGAACGAGTTTAGAAATGTACCTAGTCTGTAAAAAAGATATGGATATATGCTCTGTATATCTGAGTCAATCTCTCAAGTAGCCTCCCTGCTCGGTTGACCCTTCCAAAGTGCTTTTATGATACGATCCCCTTTGACCTTAGCTTCCGAACCTATCAGTTCAGGATAACCACCTACTCTTCTTCATAGGCCAATTCTCATCCAAATGCACCGAGCTGATGTCTAAAACATGTGACTTATCTTTTTGACGCTTTTGAAGCATAAAAACATAACATACCAAATGTTCCCCCGATAGACTAGGAGGCAAAGAAAGTCTATAAGCCATCTCTCCAACTCTCTATAATATCTCAAATGGAATAATGAATCTCGGACTCAACTTTCTTTTCTTGCCAAACTTCATCACACCCTTCATAGGCGAAACCTTCAACAGTACCTTCTCACCCTCCATGAACACAACATCACGAACCTTCCGGGTCTGGATAGCTCTTTTGCCTACTTTGATATGTCCAAAGTTGCTCATGAATTAACTTAACCTTTTCCAAAGCATCTTGCACCAATTTTGTACCCAACAACCTAGGAAAACGTAAGAACTGGTCCCAATGGCCGTTGAGGTCAATCACATAGGCTTATGACATGTCCTGAAGAATATGAATTGTATGCTCAGACTGACAATTTCAATTTGTGGTGAAATGTTGTACTAAGATCAGGTTGTATACCCAACTCACGCTGCACAACTCTCCAAAAGTGAGACATAAATTGTGTAACCCGATCTGAAATGATAGAAATAAGAACTCCATGTAAACGAACTATCTCATAAAAGTAAATCTTCTAGCCTCTCTGAAGTATAAGTAGTCAACACTGGTATGAAATGTAGGGACTTGGTCAATCTATCAATAATGACCCAAATAGCATCAAACTTCCTCAAAGTACATATCATTCCTACCACAAAGACCATTGTGACACGCTACAACTTCCGCTCCGGAATAACCATCTCCAAAGTCAAACCACCTGATTTCTGATGTTCATACTTGGCTTGTTAGCAATTTAAACACTGTAAAACATGCCCAACATGGCCTTTCTTCATCCTAATCCACCAATAGTATTGATTCAAGTTACAATACATCTTAGTGACACCTAGGTGAATGAGATACTGGAAACTATGAGCCCCTTCAAGTATCAACGCCCTCAAACCATCAACTTAGGAACACAAAGTCGATCTTGAAGTCGCATAACACCATCATTACCTATAAGTACCTTCCTAGAACCACCTTGTTGTACTGTATCCTTAAGTACAAGCAAAAGAGGATCATCATGCTAATGCGCCTTAATCCTCTTGAACAACAATGACTAGGCAACAACACAAGCAAGAACCCTACGAGGCTCAGAAATATATAATCTCACAAGTATGTTGGACAACACATGAACATCCATGGCCAAAGGCGTCTCCTCAGCTGGAGCGAATGCCAAACTACCCATACTCTACGCCTTTCTACTTAAAGCATTGCTACCACATATATTTTCCTCGAATGTTACAAGATAGTGACGTCATAGTCTTTCAACAAGTCTAACCACCTCTACTACCTCAAGTTCAAATCCTTTTTCTTGAATAAGTGCCGAAGAATACAATGATCCGTGTATATCTCATATGACACACCATACAAGTAAAGCCTCCAAATCTTAAGTCCATACACAATAGATGCAAACTCTAAACATTGACTCGATAATTCTTCTAATGAGGTTTTAGTTGCCGTGATGCATAATCAATCACACTACCATTCTACATGAGTACACTTCCAAGGACAATAACCTATATAATCCTAAACCTATAGGCAACTCAAACATTGAAGCTATAGTAAATACGGTCTCTTGATTCTAATACTGCTTCTCACACTTATCAGACAATCTAGAAGGAACACCTTTCTGAGTCAACTTAGTTAATGGGGTTGCAATGGATGAAAATCCCTCTACAAAATAACAATAGTATCTCGCCAAACCTAAGAAACTCCGAATATCCATAACATTAGTAGGTCTAGGCCAATTCTGAATCACCTCAATCTTCTTAGGATCAACATTAATACCTTCACCAGCCGTCACGTGACCCAAGAATGCAACTGAGTCTAACCAAAACTCACACTTGGAGAGCTTAGCATAAATTATTTTGTTCCCTCAAAGTCTAAGTTACAATCCTCAAATGCTGATCATGCTCCTCTCAACTATAAGAGTGATCATGTCGTCAATGAATTCGATAACAAAAGAATCCAGATAAGACTTGAATACTTGATTTATCAAATCCATGAATGTCGCTGGAGCATTAAGTAAACCTAAGGATATCACAAAAAAATCATAATAACCATCAAGAGTCCTCAAATCCCTAATATTAACTTGATAACATGGTCTCAAGTCAATTCTTTAGAACACCTTAGCACCCTAAGATCCCGTTATTCCATGAAAATGTTTTCACCTTTTTTCGGAAAATTTTCACTTTTTCGATATCAATGTTTGGCCATAAATTTTTCAATTTTTATCTTGAAGATAAATTTTGGAATTTTCGAAAATTTGTAAAACTCAAAAAATCTGTTTTTCAAAATTTTCACTCAGGTCACTCACAAAAATTCAAAAACAACCCAAAGTTATATTCATGTCCAAACACAGCTCTAATTTTCAAATAATAGTTTCTCTTGAATCTTTTTTTTTACTTTTTTTTTCGGAAATTTACAATTCTTATGTCCAAACGCCCACTAAAGCTGATCAAACAAATAATCAATACGAGACAATGGATACCTGTTCTTGATGGTAACCTTATTCAACTACCGATAATCAATGCATATCCTCATGGTACCATCCGTCTTCTTCACAAGCAATATTAGTGCATCCCAAGGGGAAACACTCTGTCTAATGAATCCTTACTAAGCAAATCTTGCAACTAATCCTTCGACTCTTTCAAATATGATGAGCCATATAATATGGTGCAATAGATACAGGTTGTGTGCCTGCCACCAAATCAATATCAAAATCAATATCATATCACGTGGAATACCCGGTAAATCTGTAGGAAACACATCCAGGAACAACCTCACAACTGGTACTAAATTAATTGTAGGAGTCTCTGTTCTAGTATCCCAAATAAAAGCTAGATAGGCTACACATCCCTTCTCAACCATACATTGTGCCTTCAAGAACGAACCACCTTACCCATGGAGTGACTAAGTATCCCTCTTTATTCTAATCTAGGGAAACACATCATCATCAACATAATTATCTCAGCATGGAAATCCAATATTGCATGATACAGAGACAACCAACCCATACCAAGAATCACCTCAAAGCCCACCTTATGCAAAAATAAGAGATTATTCAACATGTAATACCTGTTAATAGTAACCATGAAGATCTATAAACCCAATTTACAAATTCGAATACCCGACGGGTGTAGGCACCTAAACATAGTATCAAGATAATCACGAGATATACACAAACCAAGTACAAAGCTCCAAACTCCAAATAAGTGAGACACTCGACAAACCTCAAGCAACACTTATGGAACTTGATAACTACTAGATCTATGATAAGAGTCAATAACTCTACTCAGATATCCCGAAGCATAGCCAAACAATCTGTGTTCTAGTTGAAAATGAACATAGAAAGGAAGTAGCCGTATACTTAGGAAATCAAGCTAATTCTCCCCTTTCAACACTAAGCTCACTTATAATAACAAGTTTGAGTCACTCATCAACATATGTATATCACTCAAGCGTAGCATGTCACTTATTCGGAAAATCCAAGGCCGACATAACCTTAATGCCACCCTTCTTAAGCCATAACTAATTCATAAGTGTCCCTTAATCCTTAGACTATATCAACACATGTTCATAAGGTCCAGTTGTCAATGAAAAACTCCACCTCTTGGCTTGAAGCCATGCTGTTCATTGAAAACATAGGTATTCTTGATCTTTCTCAACTACCATGTACTCACACTAATACACAACTCTTACTAGAGGAAGATCATGTGATAGTACATAATACATGTCATTGTGTCCTTTAGATGAACCCTTATCCTATGTCAATCATGTGACGTTTCTCAATCTATTAAACTCTTTTGCTGTGATGCATCCATTCTACTTGAATAGGACGGACCTACTCATAAGAAGTTGTGCATCCTCAAACCTAATCAGAAGAGGTAATATTACATGTCCTATCATGAGACACTATTCTGTACGTGATCAAGTGATCCTTCTCATTGTAGCAAACCCGTTTCAGTTGCAGTCTTCAAACACTACACTTAAGACATAGCTTCCTGCTAATTGTACCAAGTCAATTTGGCAACACTACCTTTCGATAGACTTCAATATTGCGTAGGAACTTGGTTAATCACTAAACAACTAGCTGTGAAGATATAGCTTGCGCGGAAAACCTCTTGCCCCTTACCTACATCATAATGAGCTCTTGATACTAAACCCGAAAAACATGGTCTCATCATCCCATACGAATAAAGAGTAGGAATAGAAATGTCAAATCTTTGAACTGAACAAAGAATGCACGATAAAAAAAGAAAGAAAGAGAAGTTTCATGAATGCCATGTAGCCTCTCGGAGATAAGTATAAATGTCTCCATACTGATCTTCAATACTCTACAAGACATGCCCATGCCTCGCAAGACTTGTAAAAGCTACTGTATGGGGTCGAACTAGGACCGCTTACATATGGGCAAATCGCGCTAGAGTTTATACGGTTGGTATCAATCGTAACTACTACTCGATAAACCGGGGTCAATGTATCAAAGATTGAAGGTCGAGACTAAACAACATCGAATCGGAATACGAAGCCATGATGCCCGAGATGAGTTTGTCGAGCTCGATTATGGGAAATGTCCTAGGGTAAGTTATCAGATCTGCGTAACGAAAGGACCGAAAATCCCGTGATATGTAAATATCTCGGCGGGAATCACGGCATCAATCAACAAGACCGTTGAAATCAGTAAATCAAGGGATATTTTACCTTGTAAACAGATTCTTGCCTTGTATAAGAGATTATCCCCCTCTATATAAAAGGGCAATGTAATTGTAAAAAGTATCTCACGAAACAATCATCAATACATAGAAAAGAAGTCTGCTTTTATTATTACTTTATTCGTTTGGTTTCTTTCATATCTGTTGTTCATCTTGGAGAAATCAGTCAAGGCCAAGGCTATTCAAGGCTTGTGGTTTGCATTTCTTCCCCGTTTATTTACTGGCTTTAATCTCTATAATATTATTCATTATTTGTATCAAACCAAATCACGTGTCCTTAAAACTACGTACAAATTTAATTGTTATCCGAAGCCAAGGGTAAATAGTTTGGCACCCACCGTGGGGCTAAGGATAATAGTGAGTGTTTGATACAATTTTTTTTCACGCAAATTATCTTACACTTGTTCTGTGAAGTGTCTCTGATTTCAGGTTACAGTACAACTATGTCGCATTCACAATCTATGCCTTTGTACGTCGGTAATGAATTTGATCATCAAGGCGAAAACAACAACATAGCATCCGGTGATGAGGTTTCGATCGACGCTAATTCACAAGTGGCAGTCGATGTAGATCAAACTACTGGTCCGTTAGATAGTGTTCGTAGGGAACACCGATCAACAACACAGGGTCCCCAAAACAACGAAGGGGACGGGATCAGCCTCAGAATGATCTTTGACATGTTGCAAGCCCAGCAGGCAGCCATTGCTCAATTACAAAATCGAAGTCTAATATCGAACAAAGTTGAGCTCGGTCCTTCTCAGGGAACTGCTCCTGAGAATGAACCAGTCGCAGAAGAGTAGAATGAAGGCGGATCGAGGGCAAACTCCGGGATCATGAGGATGCTCGAGGAATTAACCAGACGAGTCAAGTCTGGAGAGAAGAAAATCGAGGCTAACGACAAAAAGGTGGAAATATACAATTCTAGGGTGGATCAAATCCCAGGAGCACCCCCGATATTAAAAGGCTTGGATTCTAAAAAATTTGTACAGAAACCTTTCCCATCGAGCACTGCACCAAAACCAATACCCAAGAAATTCTGCATGCCGGAAATTCCCAAGTACAATGGAACAACTGATCCAAACGAGCATGTGACCGCACACACATGCGCTATAAAAGGAAACGACTTAGAAGACGATGAGATCGAGTCCGTTCTTTCGAAAAAGTTCGGGGAAATCTTGTCGAAGGGGGCCATAACATGGTATCATAAATTACCCCCTAATTCCATTGACTCTTTCGCTATGCTTGCAGATTTCTTTGTAAAAGCACATGCAGGCGCTATCAAAGTAGAAACGCGGAAGTCAGACCTGTTCAAAGTCAGAGAAAAGATAACGAGATGCTCAGAGAATTTGTCACTCGTTTTCAGATAGAGCGGATGGACCTGCCACCGGTCACTGACGATTGGGCTGTTCAGGCCTTCACCCAAGGGCTCAACGCTAGAAGTTGGACGGCTCCACAGCAACTCAAACAAAAGTTGGTAGAATATTCAACCGTCACATAGGCAGATGTACATAACCGATACCAATCGAAAATCAGAGTCGAAGATGATCAACTTGGCGCCCCTTGGGGATCTATTTATCCCATCAGAACTCATAATAGAGTTCGAAGGAAGATTTATCGTGAACCGAGACTGAATAAAGATTGGCATCGGCCATATCATGGGGATAGGAAAATCACCACAGCAAGGCAAAACTCCCCAAGACACGAAAGGAGAATCGATCAAGGTAGGAATAACCAAGGGCCCATAATGAAAGGCAATTTCGAGAGAACCACCGGTCACCAAGAAGCACCACGGTTATCGGAATACAATTTCAATGTTGATGCGGCTACTCTCGTATCGGTCGCATCAAGGACACTAAGTGGCCTAGACCGTTACAATCGGATCCGGCCCAAAGGGATCCTAATCTGATATGCAAATATCACGGTACACATGGACACAGGACAGAAGATTGCCAACAATTAAGAGAAGAGGTGGCAAGGTTGCTCGAAAATGGACATCTTCGAGAATTTTTGAGCGACCGAGCGAAGAATCATTACGGAAAGAGAAATAAACAAGAAAACAAAGAAGAGCCAAAACACATGATTAACATGATTATTGGCGGAATAGATGCCCCTCAAGGTCCAATGCTGAAATGCACCAAGATATCCATCACCAGGGAAAAACGCACTCGAGATTATGCGATGGAGGGAATCTTACATTTTAGTGAGGAAGATGCGGAAGGGATTATGCAACCTCACAATGATGCGCTAGTGGTATTTGTGCTTATACACAGGATTAAAGTGAAGCGCGTATTGGTCGACCCAGGCAGTTCGGCCAATATAATCCGATCATGGGTTATAGAACAGCTCGGTCTGACGAATCGAATTGTCCCTACAGTTCGAGTACTCAATGGGTTCAACATGGCGTGTGAAACAACCAAGGGCGAGCTAACGTTGCCGATAAACACTGCCGATACCATTCGAGAAATGAAGTTTTGCATAATCAGTGGAGACATGAGGTATAATGCTCTATTCGAGAGACCATGGATCCACGACATGAGAGCCGTACCTTCGACGCTGCACCAAGTACTGAAATTCCCATCACTCGATGGATTTATAACAGTTTACGGGGAGCAACCAGCTGCGCAAGAAATGTTCGCAGTGGAAAAGATAACACCAGTACCAGTAGTTCCTTCACTAAAGGTCGAGAACAAGATGAAATAGCAATCACATACATCATCCTCGACAAATGTATATGAACAAGCATATCTCGAGGATGACGATTACGGAATCCCTAGTCCTTCATCAGTCCGATGAATCCGATGCAACCAAATCGACGATTGAGGAACTCAAGCAAGTCTCACTCCGAGAAGACTTGCCAGAACGAAAGGTATACCTGGGCTCGGGCCTAAGCTCCAAGCTCAAGACAAAACTTATCCAATTTCTTATAACTAACGAAGATTGCTTCGCTTGGTCCCACCTTGATATAACAGTATACCACCAGAGATCACAAATCACAAGCTAAGCCTAGATCAAAAGTTTTGACCGGTCAAGCAAAAGAGGAGGCCTCAGTCCGAGATCAAACACGCATTCATCAAGGATGAGGTGACTAAGCTTCTAAAGATAGGATCCATTCGGGAGGTTAAATACCCGGAATGGTTAGCAAACGTAGTAGTAGTCCCTAAAAAAGGGAATAAACTAAGAATGCGTATAGATTATAAGGATCTGAATAAGGCATGCCCAAAAGACTCTTTCCCTTTACCCAACATCGATCGCATGATCGATGCTACCGCCGGCCATAAGACCCTTAGCTTTCTCGATGCTTACTCTGGCTATAACCAAATACGAATGGACCCTGCTGACCAAGAAAAAACATCCTTCATCACTAAGTATGGCACATATTGTTACAACGCGGGTTAAAAAATACAGGAGCCACTTACCAACGCCTAGTAAACCGAATGCTTGGAAAACAACCAGGAAAAAAAATTGAAGTTTATATTGATGATATGTTAATTAAGTCCCTGCGAGCAGAGGACCATTTGAACCATTTGCAGGAAATATTCGACATGCTGAAGTAATACAACATGAAGTTGAACCCGGAAAAATGCGCGTTTGGTGTGGGCTCGGGCAAGTTCCTCGGTTTCATGGTCTCGAATTGAGGAATAAAAATCAACCCCGAAAAGATCAAGGCTATCGAGGACATCACAGTTGTAGATAATGTGAAGGTTGTACAAAAGCTGACAGGCCGTATAGCTGCTTTGGGATGATTTATTTCAAGATCATCCGATAAAAGCCATCGATTTTTCAATCTATTGAAAAAGAAGAACAACTTTTCATGGACACCGGAATGCCAACACGCTTTGGAAGAGCTTAAAGGGTATCTGTCTAGCCTGCCTTTGCTACATACACCGAAGACAGGTGAACGACTGTACCTTTACCTTACGGACTTGGAAGTAGCGGTAAGTGGAGTTCTAGTTCGAGAAGAGCAAGGTACGCAATTTCTAATTTATTACGTTAGCACAACCTTAGGCGAGGCTAAACTGGCACTCGCTTTGTTGAGTGCCTCCAAGAAACTAAAGCCTTATTTCCAATGTCATCCCATATGCTTTCGTAACGACTTACCCATTAAGAAGCATAAGCCCGAGCTCTCCGACCGATTGGCCAAATGGGCTATCGAAGTAAGTGGGTATGATATCAAATATCAACCCCGAACCGCCATTAAATCTCAGGTGTTGGCATATTATGTCGCTGATTTTACACCATCCCTAATACCCCAGGTCGAAAGAGAGCTACTGGCTGGATTGGGGACTCCTTCGGGAGTGTGGACCCTGTTCACAGATAGTGCCTCGAACGCGAAGGGATCGGGCTTGGTATCGTGCTAAACGCCCCAACCGGTAACACGATTCGACAGTCTATCAAGACTGTAAATTTAACTAAAAATGAAGCAGAATATGAGGCCATGATTACAGGTTTAGAACTAGCCAAAAGCCTGGGAGCGGAAATAATCGAAGCTAAGTGCGACTCCCTTATTGTGGTGAATCAAGTCAACAGAACTTTTGAGGTCAGAGAAGGACGAATGCAAAGATATTTAGACAAACTATAGGTTACACTACATAGGTTCAAAGAATAGACCTTACAACACATACCTCGAGAGCAAAACAACGAAGCCGATGCCCTCGCCAATTTGGGATCATCGGTCGAAGATGATGATATCGAATCCGAAAAGGTCGTACAGCTCATGAGGTCGGTAGTGGAAGAAGGCCACGCGAAAATCAATACGACGAGTCTGACCTAGGATTGGAGGAACAAATACATAGAATACCTCAGCTCCGAAAAACTCCCCTCAGATCGAAAAGAATCAAGAGCCTTGCGTACAAAGGCGGCTCGATTCTGTTTATCCGATTACAGAACTCTATTTAGAAGAACGTTCGGCAGCCCCCTCGCGCTATGTCTGGGACCGGCTGACACCGAATACATTTTAAGAGAAATCCACGAAGGCACTTGTGGGAACCATTCCGGTGTCGCGCCCTAATTCGAAAATGATCAGAGCCGGTTATTATTGAATCGACATGGAAAAGGACACAAAGGAGTTCTTTCGCAAATGTAACGAATTTCAAAGACATGCCCCGATGATCCATCAGCCCGGGGAAACGTTGCATTCGGTCTTATCACCATGGCCGTTCATGAAATAGGGAATGGACATCGTTGTCACTCTTCCCTACACACCAGGTAAGGCTCAATTCATTCTTTTTATGACTGATTATTTCTCCAAATGCGGCTTATGAGAAGGTTAGGGGAAAAAAGTAATTGAGTTCATTTGGGATCACATCATATGTCGGTTTGGGATGCCATCAGAGATCGTGTGTGACAATGGGAAATAGTTCGTCGGCAGCAAAGTGACGAAGTTCCTCGAAGATATCAAGATTAAAAGAATCTTATCAATGCCCTACCACCCCAACGGGAATGGACAAGCCGAATCTACCAACAAAACAATACTTCGAAATCTCAAAAAGAGGTTAACCTACGCGAAGGGGAAATGGAGAGAGATATGGCCTGAAGTCCTATGGGCGTATCGTACGACCGAGAAATCTAGCACCAGAGCCACTCCCTTTTCCCTGGTGTACGGTGCTGAAGCTTTGATACCGGTCGAAGTCGGTGAACCAAGTATCAGGTTCCGCTATGCGACTGAAGAATCAAACCACGAGGCTATGAATACGAATCTGGAACTATTGGACGGAAGAAGGGAAGCTGCCCTCGTTCGATTGGCCGTTCAAAAACAAAGATTGAAAGATACTACGACAGGAGAACCCATCTTCGACATTTCAACATCGGAGATTTAGTACTCAAGAAGGTCACACTTAACACACGAAACCCGAACGAAGGGAAATTGGGATCGAATTGGGAAGGACCTTACACCATCATAAAGATCACCGGAAAAAGGATCATATAAGCTCGGAACGATGGACGGCAAACAGCTACCAAATAACTGGAATATAAATCACTTGAAACGATACTACTGTTGAGGTACGATCCTTCATTCCTCATATTTACTTGTTTTTATACTACATCGACAAACTAACATTCACAGGTATCAAATAAAGTAGCCTTGAATCGGAAAGTACGGGATGTTAGGACTGAAAGCACGCGTTGCACTCTTTTTCCCTTCGACCGGTTTTGTCCCAAATTGGATTTTACGGCAAGGTTTTTAACGAGGCAACCAGTAAATCGTGCTAACTTAGATTTGAAGACCGATCATAGATCGATGAAAACAATATTCGGTGCTAATCATTGATCGACCTCAAATATCGGAAGGCTGCTTGGCTACTTCAATTCAGGGAAACATCCCTAAAATCAAAGATCATTAGGAATCAATGTAAGGGTCAAACGATCAAAGGAACCGTACCCAAATAGATTGATCTATTCCCTAAATAAACTGTACAAGCACATGAACAAGAATAAAGATCTCTTGCACCAACATCCTGTCTCCAAGCCCAAGGGCCATTTTGATTTTCTTTGTTCAATTAAATACAACCATCACTCGAGGATTCATCCGAAAATCAAATTTATTCGAAGGGGAATAAGACCTACAAAGGCTAAGGCCATACCGATTTAACAAAACTCAAAGGGGAATAAGACCTACTAAGGCAAACCCTGAATCTTTACAAGGCTAAGGCCATACCGAGTTAATCGAAGGAAAGAAAAACGTACTAAGACAGATCCCAGAATTGGCCAAGTCCAAATTGAATTCAAGGAACAGAAAATTTATCGGGACAAACCATCGGTTATAATGGAAAGAATTAAAACAAGTCAGCAATAAAAGAAGGAAAGGAAAAAAGGCTTATATATATATATATATATACAATATATGATTACAAATATGGGGACATCATTACAAAAGACAAGAGAAGGCGCTTCATTCCGAGCTCTCGGAGTCATCTTCCTCCGGAAAGGCTTGTTTTCTGGCTTCGGCCTCGATCCTTTTGGCATTCTCAATTTCGACTGATAGATCGAAGCCCCGAGCATGTGTCTCCTCGAGAACGGACAGGCGAGTTTGCCACTTCATGTGATCAACCAAAATTTTTGATTGATCTTGAGTAGCCTCGGCGTCGGCTTTGTACTGGGCCACCAGCTCATCAGCCTCAACTTTGGTTGCAGCGGACTCCGATTTCGCCATATGTAGCACGTTGGCCAAAACATATCGATCCGAGGTGATCACGCTGACTTGGATTGGAGTACGTCGGTGCTCTTAGTCAGAGCCTCGATTCTCCCTTTGCTTCCATCAGTTGAGTTTTTGATGAAATTAACTGAGCATGGAAGGCCTCTCTAGCCTCGCTTGCCTCGGATCGGAGTCGGGTTATTTGATCGAGCTGCCGCCCATCTGCTCGACTGAGCCAGAATTCTCTCTCCGTACAAAATCCAGTTCGGCCCGAAGGCTCACTATCTCCCCTTCGAGCCGCTCGCAACGTCCTGATTCTTCCCGCTGACAAAGAAAAGCCTCATGATGCAGCACCGAGGCCTGCAAACACGAAAGGAAATATGGCCATTTGTCGAAGTTTTAATGTGCAAAACAATGAACACCAGATGAGGCTTATCAGAAACTTACCCTATTCAATGCTTGCTGAGCTTCATTGAACAAGCAGGGTACATCCACCTCGTTTATCTTAGCCTGATCTTCTTCGTTCACAAAAACATCGAAGATAGCTAGCCACCCCTATAGGAGCGGAAAGGACCTTAGCATCTTCGAGAATGGAAAAGGTTATGATCCGCTTCCGATCAGGATCTGAACTCGGAGCAGGAAATCTATCGACCAACTTCGGACCGAAAGAAACCCTACTCGTACCGGTGGAGGGACTTTTCCTCCGTACTTCTAGGTTACTGAGCCCAAAGGTATCCTCAGCAGACGCCGAATCCACGCCATCGAAGATACCTCAGAAAGGGCCTTCCGGTACATGGCTCCTGCCCGGGGAATGTCCTTTTGCGGCTTGGGCCTCGTTCAAGGTCGACTCTGAGAAGGAAGAGGAGTCTATCATTTCTATAGGACCCGAGATCCCCTGTGAAGCCCCTCTCACATCGGTAGAAGCCCCAGCTCTTGCTCCCATTTCGGATCCCTTGACTCGATGAAAGTGTGTTTCATCTGCTCTCTGCTCGGGGACTCCCCGTCCTTCAGTTCGAGACGGCTCGTTACCCAAAAAGTCGAAATCTTCATCTTCCTCGGACTCGTCCCTCAACCGACGAAGTGAGTCCGAGGACAGTATCCAATCATCAATGCTGCTCTTAGGCTTACGAGCTATCCTTTTCTTCGGTATCCTTCTCTCGGGCTCAGAAGAACTAGGGGCTTCTTTCCTTTTTTTCTCTTTCTCCTGCTCTGAAGCAGGGGGCTAGCAGGGAATCTCATTACCGGGGGACTCTGGAATCAATTCAACGTCCTTTGATAAACCTACAAATGAAGAGTAAAGCAAATTAGAAATCAGTAACATAAGACGCTGAGTTCGAACTTAGCCGGTCTCACCATGGTGTCGGGCTTCCCATCGGCCCTTCGAGAGCTCGCGCCAGGCACGTTCCGAATAGGGTCTTTGGGACACTATTCTTTCGACCCATTCCTTCAGATGAGGAACCGCGGCCGGCATACAGGATACGGCTACATCATATGGAACTAGTTAGTAAAATAACAAAGGAAGAAACATTGAACAAGTTGAAATATGTATAACACTTACGGTTCATGTTCCACTTCTCGGGGAATGGCATGTCTTCAGCCGGAATCAGGTCCGATGTTTTCACTCGAACGAATCAGCCCATCTAGCCTCGATCCCTATCCTCATCGATGCTCGAGAAGGGGGCTTTGCTTGCCCGGCGAGCAAGTTTTATTAATCCCCCTCGGAAGAGTCGGGGACTGTATAACCACAGTAGGTGATCGACGGTGAAAGGGTGCCTGTCGATCTTGCTTACAAAAAAGCGAAAGAGAATGACTATTCTCTAGAAAGAAGGGTGGATCTGGCCCAATGTTACCTCGTACCTTTTGCAAAAGGCAACAATAACAGGGTCTAAAGGGCCCAAACTGAAGGGATAAGTGTAAACACTTAAATAACCCTCCACGTGGGTGGTGATCGCCTCTTCCGGTGCAGGAACGACCACACACTTGCTGATCCAATTACAATCTTCTTTAACCTTGTCAAGGATTTTGTCCGTAATCGAACAAATATACCTAGTGACCGGTTCACACCGGCCCGGTACTGAAGAAGTCTTATCTACTTTAGAACCGGTACCGATCGAACATCCAGTCGGTACGAACGCCTTCAAAGAAGGTTCAACCATGGTTTCCTCAACATCAACAGGCTGAGGATCTTCAGTAGGTTGAGAAGAAGAAGGGGCCTGTCTCTGAGGAACAGATTTAGAGGTTTTCGCCATTGTTAATTAGGAGATAAAGAAATTAAAAGATGCAGGAGTGAGATAAGAACAAAGGGGAGATCGCTTGTAAGAAAACTTAAAGAATTTTAGGAAGAGAATGATTCAAATGATCAGATAGCTTAAACTCCTGAAAGTGAAGACAGAGAAGGGTATTTATAGCCCCTCAAAAGCGGTGGTTCGCGTCCCAAAGCGACGAAGCATTAATTAGCATGTACTGATGTTGCAGAGGTTTGTCCCAAGTTTATCTCTGATGAGACGTTTTCGACGCGTACCACGTACGTCACAGTGCCACCGTCATTTATCAATATGATGATTCGTTTCTTTTGATGGGATGCTCCGACTTCCGTGCCACACGCGTCATAAGTATGTCGCCATTTAACCTAATCAAAAAGTTGCGGCTCATATTGTTTTTTGTCATTAATCTCCAAAAAACGAGGGGACTATCCGTATAGGGTCGAACTCGGACCGCTTGCATATGGACAAATCGGGCTCAAGTTTATACGGTTGGTATCAATCGTAACTACTGCTCGATAAACTAGGGTCAAGGTATCAAAGATCGAAGGTCGAGATCGAACAACATCGAATCGGAACACGAAGCCATGATGCCCGAGATGAATTTTTCGAGCTTGATTATGGGAAATGTCCTAGGGTAAATTATCAGATCTGCATAACAAAATGACCAAAAATCCCGTGATATGTAAATATCTCGGCGGGAATCACGGCATCAATTAACAAGACCGTTGAAATCAGTAAATCAAGGGATATTTTACCTTGTAAACAGATTCTTGCCTTGTATAAGAGATTATCCCCCTCTATATAAAGGGGCAATGTAATTGTAAAAAGTATCTCACGAAACAATCATCAATACATAGAAAGAAGTCTGCTTTTATTATTACTTTATTCATTTGGTTTCTTTCATATCTGTTGTTCATCTTGGAGAAATCAGTCCAGGCCAAGGCTATTCAAGGCTTGCGGTTTGCATTTCTTTCCCATTTATTTACTGACTTTAATCTCTATAATATTATTCATTATTTGTATCAAACCAAATCACGTATCCTTAAAACCACGTAAAAATTTAATTGTTATCCGAAGCCAAGGTTAAACAACTATGCTTACGATTTTGTCATAACCAAAAATCCTTCCAAGGTTATGATGGCACTTGACGTGACCCCTTAGTCAAACCAACACTCACAACAAACCGTATTAATATAAAATAAATTAATTCTAACTATCATATTATAGATAAGAAAACAATAAGCATGAAACAATATAAAAATAACCAATATATCCTTATGAACTGGTGTCACGATGTCATGAGCTCTAAAGAGTATCACAATACATAAGTTTGAATAATACATCAATTTATAAGCAGAAACAGTAATAAACGAGGAAAGTGACTTCAGGGTGCTGTGGACGAACAAGCAGTTCTACCTTGAGTCTCCAAGAAAACAACTACTTGACTCCCTCTTGGGCCCTACTAGTACTAGGATTCATATCTGCACAAAATTGTGCAAAAATATAGCATGAGTATAAAAATCAATGTGTACATAGTAAGTATCAAGTCTACCCCAACGAAGTAGTAGCGAGGCTTTGACAAACGACATTCACTTTACATAACCTACGCAATTCATAAACATAATAATAATAGAGAAGAAGCACAGAAACAACATAATAAGATATGCAAAGATAGAGCATTTGATGTAAAATACCCTATCTCGACTAAACAAATGCATTTAAGGAATGCATTAAATCAACGTATATGGATGTGCTGCGAAAGTAAAGCATATAAGAATGCATCAAGTAGCATAAGGGATCACTTAAAACAGATAAAGCTTCCACCTTGATGCTCAAACTCATCAATCAGTATCATAGTCAACCAAAACTCTTTGGTATCTCAATATCACAACTTGTGTATATAGTCCAAGGTAAAATGGGTAGCCACATGACTCCACAGGGATGGATTCATGTCCACTGCACTAACAGGAACGTGATCCTGGATGCCCAACATGAACATAAAATAATCACAGACAAACTGATACTTCAATAGGAACATGTAATGTCATTCCCAAATAGCCCAATAACGCTCAACAAGTAATGATAACAAGATATATTCTGACAAGGCGCATACACGAGACAATGTATGACTATGCAGTTATACCATGTAAAACAAGTATATGAAATCCATAATGTTAAACTAGCATGTGAAGGATGCCTACAATATTATTCTGAATAAGATGCTCAAGTAGTCATACAACGAGTAAAAATACAACAAATGAATGCTTATAGAAAAACAAGGCATAATAAACTACTCCGAATATGGATAAACCTTGGTATTTGTATATACACTTATTATCTTGCATATATGTTACCCTAACCACATAGCATATTACCCTGAAGGCTTACAGCAAAACAAGGCACAACAAGGCCTAATAAACTACCCTGAATATGGATAAACCTTGATATCCGTATATAAACTTATTACCTTACATATATGTTAACCTAACCATGTAGCATCTAGGATAATAGTTAATTTTATGATGATTCCCTCCAGTCAAGTTTAGGCAAGATACTTGCCTTCTTCGAACAAGCTTCAAGAATGCCTTTTTTTTTCACGACCCAAAATTCCACCTTAGGCCGTGATGGGGCCTATCGATACTTACTAAGTAAGCCAACTCATAATCAACAACATATAGTCCATATTACTTTAATTATCATAGGCATATCATAAATAAAGATAAGAATAACCTCGAATCAATAAAATAACTGATACAGTCATAACTTGGTCCAAACACGACCAAAAAGTGCAACCCCCAAAAACTAGGTGGCAGAAGTACACATCAACTACTGAATAAGTACAAGTCTGATTACATGATCAAAGTTGTCTAAAATGATAAAATAAACATAAAATGGTAAAAGGACAGGGACTCGGGCTCTGGAAAATGAAACCATGGAATACAGCTCACCCTAAGTCTCTAAGCAAATGCCTAGGCTCAACAAGAGGCTCCGCTAGTATCCACCTAAGGATCTGCACAAAAAGATTTGCAGAAGCGCAGTATGAGTACACCACAATCGGTACCCACTAACCTTGAAGAAGTACTAGCAAGGCTATAGACATCAAGATACTTACAACACGAATATACATAATAGAGCTTAGAACTAAAACAATAAATAATCTCATGAATGACAAGTATCAAAGATATCAACAATCGAAAGGTATAAAGCATGCTTTTACAATTCAAGAGATAATAATAACGTTGCTTAGATAGAGTATTTAAAGATGGAATGCTTCAATCAATAGAGTCGAGGCTCCTAACTAGCATATATAGATGTCATGCAACAATTAGCACCTAAATGAATACTTCTAGATGAGTCAAGGATATCTATACATTCTCAAACTCTATCCCTTACCATAATAGGTACATGATCCATGTACCACGATACACGATCCATGTATCACTATAACCCGATACAAAAACTATTGATTGACCTGATACACAGTACATATATCAACTGCGCTCACAAGGCCCAAAGTAACATGGGTAATCACCTAAATATAGAGGGATGAATCCTTATCCAAGCACCAAAAGGAGCTTGATAGCTCAGTAATAATCTGTCCGTTCATCATGTCATGTGTGCCATAACCGTTTTTCACCAGCACGACCTTACCTTTCGTGCCACAAGTCTCAGTCCTAATCAAGTATCAATATACAAAAATGTATGCCTATACTCAAGAATTAATAGAGAGAAGATACACAAGGACTTAATTATAATCAGCAGATATGTGCATATGGAATTTTTATATGACTACAGATAATTCAAGCAATTCAACATATCAAGAATAAACTCCCATGCCTTCTTAAATAATCATAAACCTAGGCATGATCTGTAACAAGAATAAGAGAGCGATCATAGTCGTATAAGCCAAAAAAAAAACATGAATCAAGATGAGCACATAATCAAAATAAGGCATAAAGTATCTTAACTCTACATCGGTCATGATGTAAACTTGGCAAGTTTATATAGGCTCGCCACCCCCAAAACACATAGAAATCATGTCAATCCTAGGTAGTTTCCCTCTTAACAAGGTTAGCAAAAAGACTTACCTCCACCCAAAAGCTAAAAATCAACCAAAATCACCAAATCTTCAAAACTCCAACTCTAAACAGCTCGAATCTAGTCAAAAATAATTCAATAACGTCAAATAAGGCCAGAGAAATCAATTCCAAACAATAAAATTTGAATCTTTAGTCAAATCCCCAAAGTCAACTTAGGCCCACTCGGTCAATACTCGAGTTAAAGGGTAGATCCCGACTACCCATAACCCCAAAACTCCAACTATGCGATTAGATTTCAAAACTGAATCCAAATTGGTAGTAAAATCCCCAAAATAAAACCTCTTAAGTTGTAGACAAATATCCCAAATTTCACGTTAAAATCCTTATTTTTAGGTTTAGAAATCCATGAGAAATAAAGATATAAAGTCAAATTCAAATGAAAATTTCTTACCTCCAATTATGATAGTGAGATTGCTCTTCGTAATCTTCCAATCTCAAAGTCTAGGATTCAAATTATGAAAGAATTTGCAAAATCCCGAAATAGGGCACTTAAGTGGTCTGCCCAGGCATACCCTTCGCGATCGCGGTCTATGGCTTTATGATCGTGAAGCTCAAATATGCTACTGCCCAAAATCACCCTAGGAGATTGGGTCTTGCCTTCTGCGATCATGAAAGCCAATCAACTGCTACTCAAATGCGACACCCTCTTTGCGAACATGGAGACCGATGCTCCCAACCAGGCTCCGACCCGATGGGAATGCATTCGCTCCCATGCAATTCCATGCACCTTCCCAGTCCACTATGCGAATGTGATCCTGAGTCGTGAACCCGATGAACAAATCACCTACCAGCCTCCCCTTATCCACGATTGCAATACTCCCTCCATGATGGCAAGAATGAACTTGCACTAGCCAACCAGTAGTTCCAAAAAAATAGAATTGGTCTGAAACCACACCGAATCACACCCGAGCCTCCTTTGACCCTGTCCAATCATATCAAAGGGTACATATACCTAATTCAACCTTATCCAAGGGCTCGAAACACCATGAATAACATCAAAACCAAGAATCAACAATCAAAATCCTTCTCTTAAGTTCAAGAACTTCCAACTTCCAACCAAGCGTCTGGTTCAAGCTTAACCAATCCGGATTTTGACCAAACTTCACAAACAAGTTCTAATCAACCAAATAAACCTAATCAAAGTCTCGGAACACTGACTGGACCCCAATAAGATCAAAGTCAACTATTTGTCAAACTTATGAACTCTCCGAACCTTCAAGTTGCGAACTCCGGGAAATAAAGCCAAAATCTTCTAGGAACCTCCAAATCCAAATCCGAACATACACCCAAGTCTAAAATCAGCATAAGAAACTATTGAAAATATCAAACTACCAATCTGAGATCGTTTATAGAAAATTCAAACCTTGGTCAACTCTTACAGCTTAAGCTTCAAACAATAGAACTAAGTGTTCTAATTCACTTCCAAACCACCTAAAACCAAGCCAATCATCCCTGCGAAGTCACAAAATGTAACGACCCGGCCGGTCATTTTGAGAGTTGTAGCCCCATTTCCATATTTAATAATTATTCCTCGCTTAAATTTTGTTATGTGACTTGTCAGGGTAGTTGGTTCGGGTCCGGAGAGGTTTCAGAATGAATTGAGATACTTAGTCTCAAGGTCGAAAGCTCAAGTTGAAAAGGTTGACCAGATGTGGACATATGTATATATGACTCCAGAATAGAGTTTTGATGGTTCCATTAGTTCCGTTGGGTGATTTTGGACTTAGGAGCGTGTCCGAATTGTGATTTGGAGGTCCGTAGTGGAATTAGGCTTGAAATGGCAAAAATTGGAAATTTGGAAGTTTGGCCGAGAGTGGACTTCATGGATATCGGGTTCGGATTGGGGTTCCAGGAATTGGAGTAGGTCCATGGTGTCATTGTGACTTCTGTGCAAAATTTGAGGTCAATCGGATGTGATTTGATAGTTTTGACATCGTTTATAGAAGTTGGAATTTCCTTAGTTTCAATAGGTTTGAATTGGGGTGTGATTCATGTTTTTGATATAGTTTGATGTGGTTAGAGGGCTCGACTAAGTTCGTATCATGTTTTAGGACATGTTAGTATAATTGGTTGAGGTCTCGAGAGCCTCGGGTGGATTTTGGATGGTTAACAGATCAAAATTTACACTTGAAGCAATTCTGGGAATTTTCCTACTGGTGTTATCGCACCTGGGAAGGTTTTGATCGCAAGTGCGAGGTCGCATGTGCGTGAATAGCCCTGCAGAAGCGGCATAGAACAAGTCTGGACAGTGCTCGCAGGTGCGATGGTTTTGTCCGCACCTGTGAGGTCGCAAATGCGAAGTGGAGATCGTAGAAGCGCAAAATGGGAAGGGGAGCTGTCTTCGCAGAAGCGAAGGATTTATGTGATGACCCGGTAAATCGTCTCATGGGTTACTGCTCCGTCTTCCCCAATATCTGTATCATTATGCCTTGTTATCAGTGTTTTAGGTAATTTAATTGGGTAAGTTGTATCCGGAGTGAAATCGGTAAGAAATGAGACACTTAGTCTCTTTCAAGGAGGCTTAAGTTGTAAAAGTCAACTGTATGTTGACTTATGAGTTAGAAGGCTCGGATGTGAATTCTGATGATTCGGTTAGTTTTGGGAGAGGACTTATGACTTAGGAGAGTGATCGAAATTAGTTTTGGAGGTTCCGTGTAGAATTAGGCTTGAATTGGTGAAGTTAGAATTTTGGCGATTTCCGGTTGATAGGCGAGATTTTGATCCGAGGGTCGGAATGGAATTCCAAAAGTTGTTGTAGCTTCGATATGTGATTTATGACTTGTGTGCAAAATTTAAGGTCATTCGGACGTGGTTTGGTTGGGTTTAGATCAAAATAGCGACTTAGAGGATTTTGAAAACCTTAGGCTTGAATCCAATGTGAATTGGTGTTGATAAGTTGTTTTGAATGTCCCGAAGGTTGGAACAAGTTTGAATAATGTTATGGGACATGTTGGCGTGTTTGGTTGAAGTCCCGAGGGCCTCGAATGAATTTTGGATGGTTGATGGGGTTTAACTTTGGCATTTAAAGAATGTGTCGATGTCGTATCTTCAATAATAAGTGGTATAATATTATGCAAATGGACTCCAAATTTAGTTTTAATTGAAGCATTAGATTCGTATCGAATTTTCGTAGCCATAACAAAAAGAATCGTCTAATTCGAACATCGTATGAGAAAGTTATGCCTATTTTCGTGTCAAGGAAAAAATCTGCAGAAACGTCAAATCTGCGATCGCAAATTGACCGCAGATTGACCGTAAATCAGCTATGCGAACCGCATTTTTGACACAGAAATCGCAAACTGAGACAGAACTTGGGGCGAGGTTTGCGACCAAAGATGCGAACCGCAAAGGTGAAATGCGAACCGCATTTTTGACATAGAAAATCGCATTTTTGACCTGACAGGGGTGTTTTAACCCGATGTTTTATGCTTTTTAAGTAGAACTCAGTGTTCATTTTGCCCTACAAGACACATATTCGTTACCCACGAAGAGGAACACCTCCAAACACTATAGAATCACCATAAATCAACCTAAAAACTATATCCAAAGGAGATTTTCATGGACAAATTCTTAAAGGAAGAGTTTTGGTCATCCTAAACATACTTGGAGTTAGAGAGCTCGGATTGAAACAAGTTTTGAAGCAATTCTTGGAGGGTTTCCAAGAGAAACATCAGGGTAAGTATTGCTAACTCAATTTTGGAGGAATTACCTCAGTTTATCACTATTTTTAGCAATTAATTGGTGATTTAAGTTGGGAAAATTGTGGAAAACCCTAAGGCTTAGGTGTGAGGGTTAGAGGTCGATCCGGTGTCGGAATTCGACAAATTTTATATGGTTGAACTCGTGAGGAGATAAGGAACCCGTTGAAGTGATAATTTCTGAATTTTGAGAAGTGGGCCTGAGGCTCGGGTTTTCTAATTTCGGGATTTCTTGATGTTTTTCGATTCCTTTTGCTTGGGCTTTGTTCCCACAACATATTGTGATGTGATTGCTCTGAATTTGGACAGATTCGACGCACGTGGAGGCCAATTCAAAGGGCAAGGGCGTCGCGGGCTAAGGATTTAGCCGGTTTGAGGTGAGTAATGTTTGTAAATGATGTCCTGAGGGTTCGAAACCCCGGATTTGCACCTCATAGTGCTATGTTGAGGTGAGGTACATGCTCGATGATGAGCATGGGGTTGTTTACTTCTGGGGATTGGGACTTGGTCCATCCCGATTGATGATTTCTACTACATACTTGATTGAAATCTAATTGATATCATTGTGATTTGGGCTACTTGCTATATTTGGGTTTCGCGCCGGTTATGTGAACCCTTCAGGGGTAGTTGTCATTTTGTACTAAATTATATTTGGGCTTCGCGCAGATTATGGAACCCTTCAGGGGTATTATTTGGCATCTCGCCGGTTATGTGGACCCTTCAGGGGTATTATTTGGCATCTCGCCGGTTATGTGAACCCTTCAGGGGTATTGTTGCTGCATTGATTCATTTCATAAACTCAGTTTTGAAACTTAAATGATATTTTCAAATNGGTTTGGTTGGGTTTAGATCAAAATAGCGACTTAGAGGATTTTGAAAACCTTAGGCTTGAATCCAATGTGAATTGGTGTTGATAAGTTGTTTTGAATGTCCCGAAGGTTGGAACAAGTTTGAATAATGTTATGGGACATGTTGGCGTGTTTGGTTGAAGTCCCGAGGGCCTCGAATGAATTTTGGATGGTTGATGGGGTTTAACTTTGGCATTTAAAGAATGTGTCGATGTCGTATCTTCAATAATAAGTGGTATAATATTATGCAAATGGACTCCAAATTTAGTTTTAATTGAAGCATTAGATTCGTATCGAATTTTCGTAGCCATAACAAAAAGAATCGTCTAATTCGAACATCGTATGAGAAAGTTATGCCTATTTTCGTGTCAAGGAAAAAATCTGCAGAAACGTCAAATCTGCGATCGCAAATTGACCGCAGATTGACCGTAAATCAGCTATGCGAACCGCATTTTTGACACAGAAATCGCAAACTGAGACAGAACTTGGGGCGAGGTTTGCGACCAAAGATGCGAACCGCAAAGGTGAAATGCAAACCGCATTTTTGACATAGAAAATCGCATTTTTGACCTGACAGGGGTGTTTTAACCCGATTTTTGATGCTTTTTAAGTAGAACTCAATGCTCATTTTGCCCTACAAGACCCATATTCGTTACCCACGAAGAGGAACACCTCCAAACACCATAGAATCACAACGAATCAACTTCAAAACCATATCCAAAGGAGATTATCTCGTGTAAATTCTTAAAGAAGGGGGTTTGACCATTCTAAACACATTTGGAGCTAGAGAGCTCGGATTGAAACAAGTTTTGAAGAAAATCTTGGAGGGTTTCCAAGAGAAACATCGGGGTAAGTATTCCTAACTCAATTTTGGAGGAATTACCTCAATTTATCACTATTTTTCGCAATTAATTGGTGATTTAAGTTGGGAAAATTGTGGAAAACCCTAAGGCTTAGGTGTGAGGGTTAGAGGTCGATCCGGTGTCAGAATTCGACAATTTTTATATGGTTGAACTCGTGAGAAGATAAGGAACCCGTTGGGGTGAAAAGAATTGAATTTCAAGACGTGGGCCCGGGGCTCGGGTTTTGCTAATTTCGGGATTTCTTAGTAAATTCGATTGTTTTTGCTTGGGTTTTATTCCCTCAACATATTGTGACATAATTGTTCTGAATTTTGATAGATTCAACGCACGTGGAGGCCAATTCAAAGGGCAAAGGCGTCGTGGGCTAAGGATTTAGCCGGTTTGAGGTGAGTAATGTTTGTAAATGATGTCCTGAGGGTTCGAAACCCCAGATTTGCATATCGTAGTGCTGTACTGTGTCGTTTACTACTGGGGATTGTGACTTGGTCCATCCCGTTTTGATGATTTTACTACATGTTTGATTGAAACTTATGGATATCATCATATTTGGGCATCTACCGGTTATGAACCCTTCAGGGGTATTTGTCATTGTTTACTAAATCATACTTGGGCATCTCGCCGGTTATGTGGACCCTTCAGGGGTATTATTTGGCATCTCGCCGGTTATGTGGACCCTTCAGGGGTATTATTTGGCATCTCGCCGGTTATGTGAACCCTTCAGGGGTATTGTTGCTGCATTGATGCCTTTCATAAACTCAGTTTTGAAACTTAAATGATATTTTCAAATGATTTAAATGGATCGTGTGGAACACCGCCACGAGATGTGACATGCATGGATCGGGTGACACACCGTCACGAAATATTGCGCTACTGAACCCCCCACAGTAAGCGCCGGGTACCCAGGGAACGGGTGGCACGCCGCCACGATAGTCATGACTTGCATTGCATTGCATTGCATAGCATCGCATTGCATTTTTGGTTGTGTTGGTGTTGTTTCCATTTACTTCACGTTATCTACTTGAGATGTTACGTGTTTTTATTGTTCCATCATAGATTGCTCTAAGTCTTATGTGTTTCTTACTTTCAGTCATTATTTATATTTATTACTCACTGAGTTGGAAGTACTCACATTACTCCCTGCACTATGTGTGCAGATTCAGGTGTTATCGGTTCCGCCCCGAGGTACTGACTACTACTATTATCAAGGTGGTGATTCAGAGATTACGAGGTAGCTGTTGGCGTTCGTAGCCCGTATCTCTTTTATTTTGTTGTTTCCACTTTCTTAAAACAATTGTGCCAAAGATATTGTAATAGTTATTTTATTATTAGGATTTCATTAGTGGCTCATGACTTTGTGACACCCCGATCTGAGGGCTGTAGTCGGGATGGTTCCTATATTTTTTCGCTAATTTCGGTTATTAAACCGTACTTATATTATTTTCGTATTATTTAACTGTTAAAAATGAAGTTAGTTTGGATTGGCTGGCCTTGTCTTCATGAGAGGCGCCATCACGACCGGGTTGGGATTTTGGGTCGTGACAGAGTTGGTATCAGAGCCTAGGTTACATAGGTCTCACGAGTCATGAGCGGGTTTAGTAGAGTCTTGTGGATCGGTACGGAGACTTCTGTACTTATCTTCGAGAGGCTGTAGGACCCTTTTTTGGAAAATTCCATATTCTTGAATTTCTTGTCGTGCGAACTTGTTGATACGAGTACTAAAACTTCTACTATCCTGTTCTCTCACAGATGGTGAGGCCACGAACTACTGGACGAGGTGGACGACCATCAATACCAACCACTGAGGCCACCAGAGGCCGTGGATGCGGTCGTGGTCGTGGTAGAGGCAGAGCAGCGAGGGCAGCATCTGTTGATCCACCAGCTGCCCCAGCTCAGGAACAGGCTCCAGCAGCCCCAGTTCAGGCACCAGCTGTGTCTGCAGCTATTCCAGGTCTTTAGGAGACCTTGGCTCAGATTTTAACCGTTTGCACTGGCCTAGCTCAGGCGGTTTCAGCCACTACAGCCGCAACTACTTCTCAGGCCGGGGGAGGCAATCAAACTCCAGTTGCCCGTACACCTGAGCAGGTAGTGCAGGGACTTCAGATGCCGAGGGCACCTCCAGCCCAGCCGGTTGCACCAGCTCAGGAGTACATAGTACCAGTTATGCCAGACGATGAGCAACGTCGTCTTGAGAGGTTTGGTAGACTTCAGCCTCCGTCATTCAGTGGTGCTGAGGGCGAGGATGCCCAAGGTTTTCTTGACAAGTGTCAGCGAATGCTCCGGACAGCCGGGATTCTTGAGTCTAGTGGTGTGGCATTTACCACATTTCAATTCACGGGAGCCGCCTTTAATTGGTGGGAAGCGTATGAGAGGCGTAGGCCGGTTGATGCAGCGCCCCTTACTTGGCAGCAGTTCTCCGTTCTTTTCTTAGAAAAGTATGTGCCACAGTCTCGCAGAGAGGAGTTGCGTAGACAGTTTGAATGGCTGCTACAGGGGGATATGACTGTGTCGCAATATGAGTCAAGATTTTCTGAGATGGCTCGACATGCTGTCTGGATGGTTCCGACTGATCGTGAAAGGATCAAGAGGTTTGTGGATGGTCTTAACTATAATCTCCGTATTTTTATGACCAGGGAGAGAGTATTGGGTGCTACTTTTGAGGAAGTGGTTGATATAGCTCGCGAGATTGAGACGGTTCGCCGTCAGGAGCGAGAGGAGAGGGAGTCTAAGAGGCCTCGAGGATCGGGTAATTACAGTGGTACTCCTTCGAGAGGCCAGTTTTAGCAAGGTAGAGGCCGTTCATTCAAGCCTGCTAAATCAGTAAGCCCAGGGTATAGTGGGGCATCTGCAGGTCGTGGCTATCAGGGGTTGCAGCAGGGCCAGTCAACACTTGGCGCCCTTCCAGCTCATTCTCCGTCAGCCCAGGGTCCGTCTAGACCGAGTGCATCTGCTAGAGCACCAGTGGGCTGTTATGAGTGTGGCGAGATGGGCCACATATGGAATTGTCCTCATCGTGGAGCTGGATCGTTCCTACAGAGGGGTCAACCCTCGACTTCTGCTCCAGTTACTTTATCACCCGCCCAGCCAGCTAGGGGCGGTGGTCAGGCAGCTAGAGGCCGCCCTAGAGGGGGAGGTCGAGCAGGCGGTGGCCAGGCTTGATTCTATGCTATTCCAGGCAGGACAGATGCTAGTGCTTCTGATGCCGTTATTACAAGTATTGTTTCAGTCTGCCACAAAGATGCCTCTGTATTGTTTGATCCCGGTTCCACTTATTCATATGTGTCTTCATATTTTGCTCATTATTTGGGTACGCCCTGTGAACTTCTTGCTCTACCGGTTCATGTGTCTACCCCGATGGGTGACACTGTTGTTGTAGACCGTGTGTATCGGTCCTGTGTAGTAACTATTGGGGGTCTGGAGACCCGAGTTGATCTATTGCTATTAAGCATGGTAGATTTTGATGTTATTTTGGGCATAGATTGGTTATCTCCATGTCGTGTTATTTTAGACTGTCATGCTAAGAAAGTTACTTTGGCTATGCCATGTGTGCCACGGATCGAGTGGCGTGGCGTGACTGATTATATTCCCGGTAGGGTGATATCATATTTGAAAACCCAACGTATGGTTGTGAAGGGTTGCCTTGCATACCTAGCATTCGTAAGGGATGTTGGAGCTGAGAGTGCAAGCATCGATTCTGTTCCAGTTGTGCGGGATTTTCCCGATGTATTTCCTGTAGACCTGCCGGGCATGCCGCCGGACAGGGATATTGATTTCGGTATTGACCTGGTGCCGGGCACTCAGCCCATCTCTATTCCACCGTATCGTACGGCACCAGCAGAGTTGAAAGAATTAAAGGAGCAACTTCATGAACTCCTAGATAAAGGGTACATTCGCCCTAGTGTGTCACTTTGGGGTGCACCGGTTCTATTTGTGAAAAAGAAGGATGGCACGATGAGAATGTGCATCGATTATAAGAAATTGAACAAGGTAACAATCAAGAACAAATATCCCTTGAAATCAGCTATGCGAATCGCATTTTTGACACACAAATCGCAAACTGAGACAGAACTTGGGGCAAGGTTTGCGACCAAAGATGCGAACCGCAAAGGTGAAATGAGAACCGCATTTTTGACATAGAAAATCGCATTTTTGACCTGACAGGGGTGTTTTAACCAGATTTTTGATACTTTTTAAGTAGAACTCAATGCTCACTTTGCCCTACAAGACCCATATTCGTTACCTACGAAGAGGAACACCTCTAAACACCATAGAATCACAACAAATCAACTTCAAGACCATATCCAAAGGAGATTATCTCGTGTAAATTCTTAAAGAAGGGGGTTTGACCATTCTAAACACATTTGGAGCTAGAGAGCTCGGATTGAAACAAGTTTTGAAGCAATTCTTGGAGGGTTTCCAAGAGAAACATCGGGGTAAGTATTCCTGACTCAATTTTGGAGGAATTACCTCAGTTTATCACTATTTTTAGCGATTAATTGGTGATTTAAGTTGGGAAAATTGTGAAAAACCCTAAGGCTTAGGTGTGAGGGTTGGATGTCGATCCAGTGTCGGAATTCAACAAATTTTATACGCTTGAACTCGTGAGGAGATAAGGAACCCGTTGAAGTGATAATTTCTGAATTTTGAGAAGTGGGCCCGGGGCTCGGGTTTTCTAATTTCGGGATTTCTTCGTGTTTTTCGATTCGTTTTGCTTGGGCTTTGTTCCCACAACATATTGGGATGTAATTGCTCTGAATTTGGACAGATTCGACGCACGTGGAGGCCAATTCAAAGGGCAAGGGCGTCGCGGGCTAAGGATTTAGCCGGTTTGAGGTGAGTAATGCTTGTAAATGATGTCCTGAGGGTTTGAAACCCCGGATTTGCACATCGTAGTGCTATGTTCTATCGTTTACTACTGGGGATTGTGACTTGGTCCATCCCGAATGATGATTTTACTACGTAATTGATTGAAACTCATTGATATCATCATATTTGGGCATCTCGCTGATTATGTCAACCCTTCAGGGATATTTGTCATTGTTTACTAGATCATACTCGGGCATCTCGCCGGTTATGTGGACCCTTTAGGGATATTATTTGGCATCTCGCCGGTTATGTGGACCCTTCAGGGGTATTATTTGGCATCTCGCCGGTTTGTGAACCCTTCAGGGGTATTGTTGCTGCATTGATTCATTTCATAAACTCAGTTTTGAAACTTAAATGATATTTTCAAATGATTTTAATGGTTCGGGTGGCACGCCGCCACGAGATGTAATGTGCATGGATCGGGTGACACGCCATCATGAGATATTGCACTAAAATCCCCCACAGTAAGTGCCGGGTGCCCAGGGAACGGGTGGCACGCCGCCACGATAGTCATGACTTGCATTGCATTGCATTGCATTGCATTTTTGGTTGTGTTGGTGTTGTCTCCATTTACTTCACATTATCTATTTGAGATGTTACATGTTTTTACTGTTCCATCGTGGATTACTCTAAGTCTTATGTGTTTCTTACTTTCAGTCATTATTTATA